>JANHGD010010467.1:38231-50189 GCA_027560375.1 Imantodes cenchoa
CTATTCTATTCTATTCTATTCTATTCTATTCTATTCTATTCTATTCTATTCTATTCTATTCTATTCTATTCTTTATTATCAAGTTAATACCAGTATCAATGGTGGGATTCAAAAAAATTTACTATTGGTTCTGTGGGCGTGGATTAGTGGGCGTGGCTTGGTGGGTGTAGCAGGGGAAGGATAGTTTAAAAACTGCAAAATCCCCATTTCCTCCCGATCAGCTAGCACTCGGGAGGCAGAGAATAGATCAGGGCAGGGCCAGTCAGAGGCAGTATTTACCATTTGTCCGAACTACTCAAAATTTCCGCTACTGCTTCTCCAGAACTCGTCAGAACCTGCAGAATACCACCTCTGGTATAAATCATCAATATGCCGGAGCAAGGATGTAGGCATCCTATAAAAAACTTGATCAGATAACAGAACTAATAATTATTTATCACCTTGAGTGAAGAGAAAGAGGGCAGCACTTTTTAAAATCATTCAAATTGAGAAGCCTTTTGGGCACTTGCTCCTGTATCAGTAGATAACTTAAGAGCCACTCTGGGCTGACCCAAGTTCATGCACACAGTTTCTTTGTCCTGACACAAAGATAACTTGATAACATTTCTAAGAAAAGGTCTTAAAAATGGAATTCTCCATCTTAAAGGCAGCCCACAATTGAGGCAGACTGAGGCTGGGTCCAAGATTTGCTGAGAAAAATATGATGTTTTTCCAGCTACCATTGCAGGGGTGTGGGGGAGGCTGCTTTGGTCTAGCTAAGGCAAATTGATACCAACTCTGCGCTTTTATAGCCTACACAATGAGGAATTCATTTCTTTGTGGTCATTCTTTTAGGAAAACCTCCTTGCTTTCTCTCCTCATGTTTCCCATAGCCTGGTCTTCACTCATTCATAACTAATCTGAGCCCAGCAAGCAAAAAACAAAACAAAAACAAAAATAAGATAACCCTGTTGTCCAATAGTCCTCTCTTCTTGCAAGATGTTAATCAAGAGGCCACCTGGAGAGAAGGCAGTTTACTGGTTCGTTCTGTTGATTAAGACCTAATGGCTTCTGTCTATCCCACAGCAGTTTTTCTTGGAAACTGGCTCACTGATTTCTCCCATTTAGCCAGACACTATGACCATCTTCTTCCTTACATCTTCTTACACTCTCTAAGCTTCCTTTGGAAAATTGGGGTAAGAGGCAAGTCCAATAAGACAGAGCAAAATATGTCAGGACAAGAGGGAGAAGCAACTCTGTTTCCAAATAAATGAACAGCTGGTGCTTCAGAGTGATCTTGGACTTTTTTTTAAATTCAACCATACTTCATGAATATTGACCTCTCACTATAGAACTAACTATGGAGTGAACTTTTGTAAAGGAAGTAAATATTATCAGCCCAGTGAAAATCAGCAACAACACCAGGCTTGTCTGCCCCTTTTTCACATTCAAGAAAGTGATTAGAACAGACGCAGGATGGAAAATATAATTTTTATCTGTTGTATATATATCTACCATCTAATCCATAGGTGGAGGAATAGTTTAGTAAATGTTTTTCACTGAAAATCCAGTGAACAGTTTAGTTTAGAGTATCAAGTTTGTTCAAGTACACATATTCTGTTCACCATATTTATCAAGTTCCAGGTGGTTATTGTGATTTTTATGGGCTGTACTCCAGAACACAGTCACCATTCAATTCCAAGGTAATAGCAGTAGTAATGAGTAACTTGTCTTTAGGAACGTATCTGCCATTACTGATCATCTAATAGCATAATTTCAAAATTCTAAAGAATAAAGTTTAGGGAAATAATGTATTTAGGTTATTATATGCTATCCTTGGAAAAATGCATGCAACTATGTAATTTAACCTTCCCTTAATTCACCTATCCAAATTACCAAGGATTAAGTTAATAGTTAAATTAAATTCACACTTATTTTCAACAAAATGCACACTATTATCACAAATGAAACCCCAAGAGCTCTGCATTTAGAGAAAAGTTTGCAGTTAGTTATTAAATTTAAGAAAATTAACATGTGATTACTATAATTAGGAAATAAGTAACTTTTATTTACTTAGTTAATGCTATGTTATATAACGTCTACCTAAAATTTATATCGATAAGTTCTTTATCATTTATATTGAGAATGTAAATTTCAAAACTTGAAGAACTTGATTAAAAATATATCAAATTAATGGCCTTCTATACACAGAGGACACTACTGAAAGTAAGTGCTAGAGATGTCTGTGAACCTATTCTGAAATAATTATACTATCAGACAAACGCCAACTGAGAATACATTTGTACACTCCCATGGGAGATGTCAACAATTTAAATGAACACTGTAGTGATAGCAAAATTATGTTTTACAAAATATTGGCTAGTTCATAGGAACATATTGATTCTGAACTATTCTACTGCTGGGAAAATACTGAAGTTATGCAATCATAAGGGGCGTGCATAAGCGCATTACTGTGCCTACCGTCCCTGTCCTACTGTCCTATTACTGTCCTACTGTCCTATTACCTTTTTATTATTTTACATGTATCTACTTTGCTTATTATTATTATTATTATTATTATTATTATTATTATTATTATTATATTATTATTATTATTATTATTTTATATGTATCTACTTTGCTAGTGTTTATGCTTATATCAATAATTTCTACCTTGTATGTGCTTAACAAAAATAAAATAAATAAATAAATAAAATAAAATAAAATAAGTTCATGGCTGCTTTTACCTCAAAACGAAAATTAAGCCATGATAGACCTCCATTTATTTTGCTCAACCTGGCCTTTTGTGAACTCCAATGGCATACTGTTCTTAACTATTATTTTTCCATAGACCTGTTGCCATAGAACTCCTAATGGCCTCTGCTTTAAAATACCTTAACTGCTTGCGATGATTACATTTGTAATTAGAAACGCCATTAAACTTCCAAAATAATATATGTGAGACAACATTTTTAAAGGAGGAAACAGAATCTTTCTTTTCCTTTTCTTTCTTACCCCTAAAAACTGCAAGTAAATTTATTTTTATGAGCGCAGCAGGAAGGTTATCCATGTCGTGACCTGACCATAATAATTCTCACTGATTACACTGCAGTCACCAGTGGGGTCAGAGGTAATAAATCAAAAACTCCAGATGGTAAATTTAGCAAAGAAACTCCCTCACAAGCCTGATTTTTCACTCTTTTCTAGTTGAATTCCCTATTGAATGACTTGATCTCTGAAGCTAGGCTCCAGAAAGAGTGTTTTATATTAAAATATATCGCTCCCTAACAATATTTCAACTTATCTAAGAGTTGTAGGAGACACAAAATAGATTGTGATATTTCATGTCAATTCAGAGGTGGGTTCCTACCAGTTCTAACTTGGTGATGACATTACGGAGCCGGTTCTGTCGGTGTCTTTGTGGGCGTCACCATCTTGGATTTTTTATTACTGCGGGCGCGCGCGCACATGCGCACGGCACGACCCTGAGTGAATCAGCAGCAAAAGGATCCAGAACCCACCCCTGTGCCAATTCTAGTATTTTCTTTGATTTTTCCGGCATGCTCTAACATTTTCTTTAAAATGGCAACAGCACATGATATAGTTGGATACGGACATTGTGAATCTGATGAAAAGAACAGAGGAATGGATTTCATATATTATGACGGTTTTTAGTAAATCAAAGTAGGAATTTGCTGAAAATGTGAAAAGCTAGAAGCCCTGTTCCATAAGGTCAGCAAAGACTTATGATAGGTCCCGACATGAAAATGAATAAAATTCTGGAATGAAATTTAATAAAATTATTCCAACTGTGGTTGGATAGTGAAAGATTAATCTTTAATAAATTACAACTATTATGTGCACCTAAGATGAGCAGAGGTAAGATTCAACAGCTTAACAGAAAGAAATAATTGTTATTGGATATCCCAAACAATGTATACCCTTTCCATAACCTTTTGGTGGACAACAAAAATGACCCTTGAGTGCCCAGATCTAATATAATGCAAAGTTCAGGTTGTTTCTGCAATCAACCATATAAAATAAATTGCAATAACTAGCTACATATAGTACAGTACATTACCACTGTAAATGAATCATTTAATTACTATCACATACTTTGCCCACCCATCTTTACTTTAAAGGATGTTATTTTATTAGAGAATATTATACTCAGTCCGGTTATTATTGAAATATAAGGTGTAAGAAAAAAGATTCATGTTTTTAATTTTGTATACATATTACAATCGTTTAATAAACTAAACTGTTGTTTCTTAAAGTGTCAAAATAAGTTTTTGAAAAAAAAATTTGATTAAATGCACATAAGGTTTTATTTAAGGTTTTGCCAAATAAAGTTGGGATTCAATTAAAATAATGACTGTGAGATGAATAAATTCTACAAGGTTCTATATTGTGTAAATTGCACATGATTTCAAATTGGCATCTACAGATCTACAATATTATATACTACTTTCTTTCAGTTTTACTCTGTTAAAAAGATGGAACTTGCACTGGGAGTAAATCTCCTATATACATTGCCCTGAAAATGTACGTCAATAACATTCATATAAAATTATAACTCTACTTTTATTTGACTTGTCATTTAGAATTTAGCTTTCAGACAGGGGGAAAAAACGGTAATTCCACATGCTTTTAAAATTGTCTTGTCATAATAGAACACGAAACAAAATACTTACAAGTTGAATTTATCTACATGCCCCACGATATAAAACATGACACTTTTTTTTTATTTCATAAAAAGGATATTTTTCTAAACTACAGATAGGAAAGTAGAAATACTGAACTCACTTGAGATTTTGTGCACTATGAGTTAATGGGGGTGGCGGGGGGGAAAAGATGTCTATGAACAATTGATGAGACAGGAAACAAGAAAAAAAATCGTATACAGGAAAGGAACAGTACAGATTTTACTTCAACTCACACCTACAAGGTGAGTTTCCAAACTCAACCAGGCAAAAATACATTTTAATGAGAAGACGGGTGAATAAAGCTAACAAATCCAACCTATTGAATAAAGAACCAGGCAAATGAATTTCATTTACTATGTGAGTACCTGTCCTCCTTCTCCTCCTCCTCCTCCTTCTTACTATCGTATCAGATACAAACTGTCTCATTTTAATTTCGGTGGTTAAAAAATATTTATCTAGATGCAAAAATAAAACGCACTGCAAATTACAAGTTGTCAGGGTTAAAAATCTACTTCTATTTGTGTGGGGGAGGATGAGAAAACAGCAGAGACATGAATCATTCTCAGTAATTTGAGTGTTTCCATGACATCAATGGGCACTCGTCCAGGACTCTGTCGAAGCTTGTGAGGTACCAAAGAGACACAGAAACCAGCAGGAGATTGACTTCTTTTTTTTAAGGATTATGCTCCTTGTAAAGATTTCATCTGTAGCATCCATTTTTACCACCAGACAGATAGCTTTGGAGATCAGGAATGAGTATATTTCATCCTGAGAGTGTAAGCCTTTAACTTATTACATCTCTATTTTTGTACCCCAATTCAACTAGGAACGTGTCTTTCCTCCCAGTTAAGAACAGAATAATCAAATTTACATGAAACTCTTTAGGGACGTGAATGGATGTGTGGATGGATGTGTGTGTACAGCGCATAGATGCACTATCAATTGTCATTGTGAAATAAACTGACTTTTTTTGGGTAGATGTCATTTAATTCATGGAAAGGGAAAAAAATCTCTGGAGGGGGAAAATTCATTTAAAAATCAGCTACTTTCTTTATGTTGGTTTTCTGCTTAAAATTCACTAGCATATTTGTTTCAGATAATAAAATTTGAAAGAGGGCTAATAATATTCTGGCGTAACTATCAGTGTGCATAAATTTAACACACAAAAACACCAAGCTCGCTTGGAATTTTTATACTTACTTTGCCATGTTCATCCTTCTCAGGTATTACAAGAAGACAGCAATTCCGAATGTGCATTTGTGGACTGGGATGCTATAAATTGCAACTTCTTAAAGGGATTGTGCGTGAGGGTTCGGTTTTTAAAGAATCGACAACAATGTAGAAACTCGACACATTCACTGCAGAATTTTCGAGACAACCTTCCAGTACCAGAATGCGGCAGCCGCTGCGGATATTTTTTGGCACAAAGACAACAGTTCCAGTGCCAAGCCCCATGGCTACGACTACTCGAAAGAGGCATAAGGGTAGCATTAATCGCTCAAGTCTTTTACTGCGTGGAGTATTGCTGTCCATAGTTTTCGGTTTTTTTTAAAACAAACCTTAAATGTACCGGTTAATAATTTGCATACAAACCAAGAAAAGGGTCGTGTTCTATATCTGGTTAGATTTCCCATCACAA
Organism: Imantodes cenchoa; assembly: GCA_027560375.1. Classification (NCBI taxonomy): domain Eukaryota; kingdom Metazoa; phylum Chordata; class Lepidosauria; order Squamata; family Dipsadidae; genus Imantodes; species Imantodes cenchoa. The sequence continues at coordinate 44,556 of JANHGD010010467.1, forward strand.
GGACCAATATTGTACTGACTGCTAAATACAAAAAAACAACTACGTTGTGATAGTCGAAATAAAACTTGCAAGAGAAGATGACCCAAACAATGACTTACTATTATACAAGTGGGAACCCTGAGAGTGATTCAAAGGAAATGCATTATTAATTATACTAATACCTTTTTAAATAAATAAACAGACAGAATACACATCAGCCAAAATACATACAAAGAAAAACAGAATGAACTGCCAAGGCTTTTCTCTAAGGCATAATACACATACAGACACTCAATAAACACCCAAGAAATTAAAAAAAAAAAAGAATCTCCTCTAAACTCAGATGCTTACTATGCAGTTCCCAGCATCTGAGAGTAACTGTAATCAAAATGAGGAAAAGAAAAAAAAACAACAGCACAAATGCATTGTAGGATTTCCAGTCAGTCCATAAAGAAGCCGGCTATTTCTCAGTAACGTCCTCTGAAAAATTAATTGAATTAAGCCAAAAATTCAAGTCATCTAACTCTCACATAACTTTTGTTTTTTGTTCTGAAAGGAAGGTCAGCTTGTTTTTGCTCTACCAATAGATATCTCGCTTCTATCACATTTGTGATACCCTTATATTTTAAGTTTAGTGACAGTTGGATTCAAGAGGCATAGTGACATATCTTCAAATATAGTTTGACTTCAGATGGTTGAGCAACATTTATATTCACATTTCTAGTTTCACAGTCGCGGGGCTGCTTCTGTCTGGACTAAAGTGCTTATTTCATTGCAAGGGATTATTCATTCTGTAATTTTAAATTGCTAGGCATTGGGAAAAAAAGAAAAGAAAATCCATGGGGAAGAGATAGAAAGGGTAAGCTTTCTGTTCAGTATCAAGAACTTCACACACTGAAGTGCCCATCATAGTATATGTGGGAGATTTATGCTTGGAAAACGAGACAATCTTGTCCTCATATGCTACCTATAAGGCAAAAAGTTTCAGATACAAAGGTGTTACATATACTGAAAAACAGAGTAACTGGGTTGGAAGGGACCTTGGAAGTCTTCTAGTCAAACCAGCTGCTCAAGCAGGAGACCTATACCAGTAATGGGTTTCTACCGATTTGACCCGATTCAGGCAAACTGGTAGCAGCGGTGATGGGAGGCTCTGCCCCCACCCAGATGTCATCATGAATGTTCTGCGCATGTGCAGAAGTGGCGCGTGCACGCTCCCATTTCCGAACAGGTAGCAAAGGTATGTGAAACCCACCACTGACCTACACCTTTCCAGACAAATGGCTGCCTATAAGATGTCTATCATCCACTCTCTACAGGGTGACTGGAATGCATTTAGGAAACATTTTAGATGTATTATTTCCATTTCTATTCCTATCTTACTTCCTCATGGCTAAATAATGTATTAAGACCTATAGAGGGATTAATAAACCACATGCACCATTGATTCATTCATTCATTCATTTGTTCATTGATAGCACTCCAGTGACGCTATACAATTTTATTTAGATAACTGCACATATAAACTACTCATGTCCAATTCTGCTCCATTGTTTAGAGAAATCATGTCTATTAGGACTTTCCTAGTCTTTTGTGGTAATAAATGGCATATAGTAATAGAAATGCACAGCAGCATAGATCTGCCCAATTCACTGGGAATTAACCAAATAACTGGGTTTCAACTACAGACTGGGCCATTGCATATAAATCACCACCACCACCTGAACCTAATCAAGGTTAAGCACTAGTCAAACTTAGCATGTTGCTTGATTGCACAAAGTTTTATTTGACCTGGTTAAATGGCCATTGTTTCATTAATGAAACATAATCTAACAATTGTGAAGTATAAATCCAGTTTCATGGCATTACGGGGGATCTTCATTTGTTTGAAAAGAAAGCAATTGGGGACCTAGCATTTCTTCTATGACACTGAACTAAACCATAACTTGGAAGAGATTCTTTTCTTATGGAATCTTTTGAAGTATTTGACTGAAGCTTAAATGTTCAGTACTAGACATTCATGAAGTATGATGCACAAAAGGATCAAAGACTAACCCCAAAGGACTGTTCCTGGCATTTTATAATGATATAAATTTGACCCAAATTTCTAGTTTATTGACATAAAATGAAGCTGGATATCAAAGAAATATAATATTCAACATAGACATAGAAATTACTGAACACAGAAGGCAACGCTATCCTAACATTGACTTGACTTAGGCATTATTAAAAAAAAGAAAGAAAAGAAAAAACTAGTTAAACTGTCCCGATCACAGCCTCTTTTCAGCACCGGAACCTTTTCGCTTGGTGTTTGATAATTGTCTGAGGGAGGGGGAGAGCGCGGAAGCTCCCCAGGCCAATGCCGCGTTGCCCAAAGATGGACGGAGCCGAAGCCCCTTATAGGTGCTGAGGCAGATCGAAGGGAAAACTTCCAATTCTGTGGCAGAGCGAAGACAAGGTCTTATATATATCTCAATGCCTCTTGCAGCACAGGCAACTGCTGCAGCGGCGTGAGCCAATGCGCATGACCACAATCCACCCGGCCCTCCGATGACAGCTCCTTGACAAAACTCACGATGGGAGGTTCTGTAGAACGCTGATTCAGAAAACGCTGGAATGGAGATGACCAAGCCATGCCTGTCCATTCTGAGGACTGAGTCATAACTGGGGATACCAGGCAAGGAAGAGCTCCAAATTCAAGAGTCAGTCGTCAGCTGATTGGATGAGGTCAACCTATCCTGGATGATAGTTCCACCCACTATGGAGAATGAAAGCAAGAGAACACGAACCATTTGCCCAGATCAAATGTAACATCCAAGTCAAGTCATTACATTGGCATTTCAAATCAATAGACAGACCAGCAACAATTTTAGGTCTAAGAAATTGATATGCTCCAGAGATACAGCAAAAGGCGAATGGATATTATTTTCAAAACGTGAAAAACTTTAATGAATACGCTGACATATATAGAGATGGATTGTTCCTAAAGAGACGTAATGTTTCCACTGTAATATGCTATTACAACTGGAGATTATACAATTTAACATACCACGCCAGAAGATAAAGACAAAGCAAAGCTTAAAGGTGCACTTAATGTAAAGATCTTTCCAGATGGATAGTTTTTGGTGTCAGACTGATTCAATGTTTCTGACACCTACAAATCGCAAAGGGACTCTGCAAACTCCCGTGTTGATTCTGTTAGCCTAAATAGCTGACTGAGGCCTTAGTCAGAACAGCATATGTGGCATAAATGAGTATTGTGCAAAACCTCAATATTGGCTGATGCTTTATTTTTGAAGTTTTTTTACTCCAGCTTACATTCTGGTGCACATCAGCCACAGAAACTGGTGTCAGTGAAAATAAACCAGTATTTTTTTGGTTTTAATCTTAACATCTGATGCACATAAGCCATCAGTCATCTCTTAAAAATCTTATATTTGCACCCAATTGTGTGTTATTGGGCCCAAGAAATATTTTTCAACTTTAACAAATGAGATTCGCTGTATGGTCATCACACTTAATTTAATAGAATATATGTACTGCCCAAGCTACTAATTTGTCTAGAAAATTATGGCCTTATACTATATTTGAAAGGGACTTGGTAGCTCAGTGACTAAGACGCTGAGCTTGTCGATCAGAAGGTTGGCAGTTCAGCAGTTCGAATCCCTAGCGCCACGTAACAGAGTGAGCTCCCGTTACTTGCCCCAGCTTCTGCCAACCTAGCAGTTCGAAAGCATGTAAAAAATGCAAATAGAAAAATAGGGACCATTTTGGTGGAAAGGTTAACAGTGCTCGGTGTGCCTTCGACGTTTAGTCATGTTGGCCATGGATACGTCTTCGGACAGCGCTGGCTCCTCGGCTTAGAAATGGAGATGAGCACCACCCCTAGAGCTGGAAATGACTAGCACGCACGCGCGGGTGAACCTTTACTTTTTACTATATTTGAATACTTCATTCTTTTAAAAAATAGTCAGTAAACATATCTTAATACACCATACAGGAAATATTGATTTATATAGCAAATACAGGAACTGAGAATCCAAATGTAATTTAATTCTAATTCAATTAACATTTTTTTCTAACAAGTTTTTCGTTCCAATGGCCTTTGAAGCAATAATATTCCATGGGTTAAAGAAATCTTATTACCTCTGTGATAGATCTCTAAATTTGTTTGTCTCATAGGATTAATGCAAATTAATCTCCATTTATCCAGATGGTCTTACATATGAAGAACTCCATACCATTTCTTACACCAATGACTTACAGTAAATGTCTTGATATATCCATTATCAATTTCCTATCAATTTTAAAGGCTTCTTTTATCACAAAAATTTTGTGCAGGTATATCTTAAGACAGCATCTCAAATTGAAGCAGTAAAATACTGATTTTAAAAATCTACAGGAAAATAAACGCAGAATGATGTGCATCTATATCCCAAAGATGAAACTGAATTGCAGTTCAGGAGAAAAAAGAATCACTCCACACACACAGTTTTTTTTTTAAAGTTATACCTAGTTCAGGAAAAATAAATGTGCGTAGGTTATTTTGAAATCTTAATTAAAAGAACTGGATTGGATCCAGATGTAGGTAGAGTTTTAGAGTGTAGGTAGATAGAGTGAGTTATTCAAAGTAGACTTTTAAAGTTCTGCTCCATTCACTTACCACATTTTGGGTTTGTCCATCATATCTGTCTCCATTTGATATCTAATTCCTCCAAACATCTTTTGGACAAATTCCAAATTTAACAGTTCTTGTATTACTCAATAAAAAAGCAACTTATTATTTGTTTGGAGATGACAGCGTAACAAATTAATGTTTTTTGCTATTTATGATTGGTTGGAAACCTCAGATTTTAGTCACCATGGAAAGAAATTGATCTCAGAGGCTATAGAAGCAGCAGAATTAAATTGGACCAATAAACTTATATGGCTTTAAAAGGATAAACCACATTCCTAGAGATATATAATAAACAAAAATGTAACCCTCATAGATAAGTCAATGAATGGTGACTAATTTAAGGATTAAAAAAACTGTTGAACAATTTAAGGATTAAAAAAACATTGCAAAACAGTAGCCTAATACACCTCTTGTAGGCATTTCATAGAAATATGTTTGGCCAGGATAACTAAACTGTTAAACTAGACTAGACTAGAGTAGGACAGACAGACAGACAGACAGAAAGACAAACAGACAGACAGACAGACAGATGACAGACGAGACAGACAGACAACATTGGCTGGGAAGAGACTAAATTGGGAAGCACAATTATCACACCTTCCCCTCTCTAAATTTTTAGCAAAACGTAAGAACAAGCATAGTGCCTCTAAAGATCAATTTGTAAATTTTATCTTGAGACTAACTAGAGGAACACTCATTAAAGACAATTTCTGTTCTGGCCATAATATATCTTTTTCTCCTGTCCCCTCACCTTCCATTTTCCAGTATCAGTTTTTTTATACCATATTTTTTGCTATCTATCTATCTATCTATCTATCTATCTATCTATCTATCTATCTATCTAGTTCATCCTCTGCATTAATAGCTGATGCTTGATTATTTATTTATTTATAAATAAGGGCCGAGGTGGCGCAGTGGTTAGAGTGCAGTATTGCAGGCCACTGAAACTGACTGCTAGTTCAGCAGCTCAGCAGATC
>JANHGD010010467.1:57717-70371 GCA_027560375.1 Imantodes cenchoa
ATTTTATGGTTGGGGGTCACCACAACATGAGGAACTGTATTAAGGGGTTGCGGCATAAGAAAGGTTGAGAACCACTGCTGTAGAGCTTTTAAAATTGTTTTCCTTGTTTAAATATGTGTACCACATCAACAAAATCAAAATGTAGAACTAAATTTGAATGGTAAAAATGCTTGAGCAGTAATACTTTCATGATTATTCACACTTACCAGGTTTCAACCTACTTCTATTTCAGTAATCTGAGCAAAGCAATTAGGATCACATTTTCTAAATTTTTGTTATCAAGAAATGCTACTCAGTTCAATGGGAATTCTGTACTGTATTTGAAAGGTTTTCCACGGGGAGTGGAAACGTCTCTTCTAATTTCCAGACTTATGCATTTCTCAAAGGGTTCATTGCATCTCTCAATATATTATTTAGAGCAGATTTCTGCATCTGTAATATCAAGGTGATGAGAAAGATAAATCCTATTTGAAATTGTAGTGGTTCATGGCAGCAGAAAATTCAAGACACTCGTGTCTTATTGGCATTTTTGGGACTCACCTTGTTTTTTATATAAAAAACAAGCTGGCAGGTTCAAATGATAAAGACTTTAAAAAGTTGTGTCAGATATGAACTACTTTGGCATTTCTTCTTTTGAAGGGCTAGCATGACATTGCCAGTATGTTTATTGCTTAATTTAAATAACACCAGAGGGTACACAAGGAGTAAACTAGGAATGTCCTGTCTCAGGAATTAAGGCTTTTATCAATTCTGCTGAGCTATTACTTAGTAATTCTTGGGTAGAGAAATTATCATGCCTCTTTTGTACTAGATGCCATTCAGTTTTCTGGAAAAAAAGAACAACTTTAGAAATGTATTTAAAGAATGTCAGGCAAATGCTCGTAGGTGCAGTGTGGTGTTCTTGCATTATTTTGTTTCAGAATAGTCAAATGGGTGTGAGCCCGAATGTCCTGTCTCCATCCTTTCATTAAATTCCAAGGAAGGGCATCAACTCCCTCTAGGCATCTGGATATGCTATTGTTACCACAAAGGGAGAATCCTGCCCTTGGGTGAGGAACTGAAGTATTTTCCTTTCCCTGGAGAACTCAGTTCCTCAATTTCTCCATTTACCAGTGTTGTGGGAAATAATGAAATGACATTTGTGCCATGTTCTATTCCTAAAATCTTTTCTTCCACAGTTTCTTTTCTTCACAGTTTCTTTGTTAACTGCATTTTTTAAAAAAACCTTTCCCAGCCATTGCCAATACTCAAAGGACTGCAACTGAGAAAGTCATCGAGCCACGGCAGTGCATGCTCAGCTGCTATTCTGAATAGATATGGCTCTATTGACCCTGCTTCCCATACACCCATCTATCACTCTTTGACAAGTGGTCTTAGTACTCAGACAGTGAGCAATTGTTAAATGTTTGGCACACTCTTCCCTGAGTATACAAGGGACAGAATTCCAGCATCAGGGCTAAGAGCAACAAAGATGATTAGGGGACTTGAGGCTAAAACATATGAAGAACGGTTGCTGGAATTGGGTTTAATGAAAAGAAGGACTAGGGGTGACATGATAGCAATAGCACTTAGACTTATATACTGCTTCACAGTGCTTTACAGACCTCTCCAAGCACTTTACAGAGTCAGCCTTTTGTCCCCAAAAATCTGGGTCCTCATTCTACCAACCTGGGAAGGATGGAAGGCTGAGTCAACCTTGAGCCGGGTGAGATTTGATCTGCCAAACTGCTGGCAACCGGTGATCAGCAGAAGTAGCCTGCAGTACTGCACTCTAACCACTGCGCCACCGTGATAGCAGTGCTCTGATATTTCAGGAGTTACCACAAAGAATAGGGAGTCAAGCTATTCTTCAAAGCACCTGAGAATATAACAAGAAGCAATGGATGGAAGCTAATCAAGGAGAGAAGCAACCTAGAACTAAGGAGAAATTTCCTGATAGAAGAATTGATCAGTGGAATGGCTTGCCTCCAGATGTTGTAGGTGCTCCATCACTGGAGGGTTTTAAGAAGATTTGGGCCGTGGCAGTAGCAAACGGGCGGCAGTGGCAAATGGGCCATGCCAAGCGGGCCGTGTCAGTGGCAAACGGGCCACACCAAACGGGCCATGTGAGAAAGGGCTGCACCAAATGGGCGGTGCTGAACGGGCCACAGTGGTGGTGAACAAGCCACGGCAAATGGGGTACAGTGAATGGGTCACGGCAGCAGCAAACAGGACACACCAAACAGGCTGCAGCCACAGCGAACGGGCCACAGCAGTGGCAAATGGGCTGTGGCAAACAAGCTAGATGGATGCTGCGAGGCAGATTTTTTTTCTTGTTTTCCTCTCCAAAAAAGGTAGGTGCATCTTATGGTCCAGAGTGTCTTATACTCTAAAAATACGGTAATTAAGATATACACTAGCACATGGTAGAGTAGCAACATGAAAGCCCTGGAAATCTATTGAGATTCTCAATCATCCAGGTCATAGTTGATTTTTCTAAAAGGCAACTGGACTTTTTTCTCTCTTCAACTGTCTGGTGTGCTTGCAGCAGTCCATGCCCACCTATTTTTAGTTCAGATCTAAAGAAGCTTCTTGGATAAGAAGCGAAACATTTTCAAAGAAAAAAAAAACTACCCAAGAAAGTTCAGATGCCTTTGGGAAAAAGCATCTTTGGGACATCTTTGGAGAAGATATTCAGAGGTTGTTAAGATATTCATGACTGGTAGAGCCAATGGTAACAAGGTCAGCCAATGAATAGGCATCGCAACTAAGTCAGCCAATAAGAGCTAACTACTTCTGAGCCTGTGCAGAGAATCGAAACTGAAAGCTTAAGCTTAAGGCTGGGTGTGGCTCAGCCCACTCTGCTCTCTTGTCCACTCTGAACTCTTGAACACTCTGAACTCTGCTGAAATGAAACTAACTGTTCTCTGCTACCTGTAACTGCTTGAAGAAGAATCTATATTGTTTCTACCGGTAGGAGAAGGGAAACGGCTATATCCATCATTGGAAAAGGCTTCAGGAGTAAACCTTGAGGCAAAATTCGAAGCCAGAGTCCCGGAAGCAGTTCGTGACTGTGTAGAGCCACGTTCTGATAACTCCTGCGACGTAGCTGGAACCAATCGTATTGGCTTTGCCATTCCATTGGATTATTTCAAAGACATGGAGAGGAAGGATCTGCTGCTTGGGTAACAGTCTATCCTCCATACTAACCTACCCAGGCCACGTGCTCTGGAGAGTCCAGAGCATGATACCATAGTCTTTTGAGACTGAAGGATGCCAATGCAAATTCTTGTATGAAAAGAAGTTAATGAATCCAGCTGAATCAGTCATCTATGTGTGCTTCTAGAAATTGATTTTTCTGCAACAAACTTTAATAGTGGTTATGATGTGTCTATACCTACAAAGTTCAAAATACTGCAAGCTATGGTATTTCCTGTAAATCCCTAAGGACTTTGAAGGCGAAGGAGAGGAACAGTTCTGACATTTGTGAACTTCGGTGGAAATACAAAAAACAACTAAGGGAAAACAAAGAAATGGATCACTGAACAAGTCACCTCAAGAGGTTCTCACTTGAGGCACAAATGAACAGGATCCAATGATCTTTCTTCAGACACATCGTAGAAAGACCTAACTCTCTGGAGAAAGCTCTGATGCTGAGAAGCTGCATGTGAATGGATTCAGTTCTAGTGGTGGTGGATGCACTACCATTGGAAGCCCTGAAAAGACCAGCTTGAGGACAGATTATAATGGAGAAAATCTGTGTGGTTTTAAAAGTTGACACTGACTTTAATGACACTTGTTCAATATATGCAATTGGGAAGATTTAGGCAAATATAATGAAAATATAATAGAGCTGAATTTCTGTTCTTGCGGTGAGCCCTTACTTTGACTTTGAGTTTATAAATATTTTTTATATTCGTTACTTCCCTCTGCAAGTCACAAAATATGTATTTACTTGACTGAGAGGAAAACAATACAACTCCATATCAATTTTTGAAGTGTAAGGACCACTAATTGTCCACAGGTTACAGAGATGATAATTCAAAGAAAAAATCCAAACCCTGTTCTTGCTCATATGGTCCTGATCTAAGGTGGCTTCAGGCTGCATACTACGGAAGCAGCAGAAAGCCATCCTGGAGAAGGAAATTGAGCAGAGACAGTAGCAGGATGTAGCCTGAAACTCAGCAACAAAGAAAGTAGGCTAAAGCATGCTGAGAACAAAAAATATTCCAAGAGATCCACAGATTCAGACATGAACAGGTTCTGATGCAGCAACTGAGAAACCAGAATACAACAGTAGAACTTCAAGACCAATGTGGACACTGTTCCATTTCTCAGGCAGAAGAGTATTAGAGCCATCAGAGCTTCCAAACAACTGGTGTTTATCAAAGAGGTAACCTGTGGCTTTTGACTAACTTTTCCTTGCAATCAAGTATTGATGAATCTGGAAACTGAGGGATTCTGGGTTCTTGGGGATTCAACAGGATCATCAACTCTGATGAAGCAACCTAGAACTAAGGAGAAATTTCCAGACAGTTAGAACAATTAATTAGTAGAACAACTAGCCTCCAGAAGTTGTAAATGCTCCAACACAGGAAGTTTTTAAGAAGAGATTGGATAACCATTTGTCTGAAATGGTGCAGGATTTCCTGTCTAAGGAGGCGGCTGGACTAGAAGACCTCCAAGGTCCTTCCCAACTCTGTTATGCTACTCTCTGATTGAGACATGGCAATTAGAACTTAGATTTAAGTTAGATATAAATTATATATGGATTACAGATGATTTTTTTGGGGACAGCCTTCCCTAATATCTCAGATTCCTATATTCCAAGGAATATGCCTTGATTTCTCCATGACAGTTAAGACACATGTACTTGATTTGAATTTTCTCATTTGTAAACTGAAGTTCTTTGAAAGAGGGAGAGAGGAGGGAAGAGGAGAAGGAAAGAGAGAGAGGAGAAAAAGGAGAGGGAGAGAAAAAAGGAGAATAGGGTTTGATCTTTGAACAAGATATTACAGCACTGCTTTTGGGCAACCAAGGTAGCATTGAAGATTTTAAAATGTTAAAAAATGAAATGTAACTGATATATTTATTTTCATCAAGACAATTGGAAATCTTAAATGATTTATGAAAATACGATTTGCAAGCACTACTATATATGCTTTTACAGCTAGAGTATTTGAGGGCTTTCTGTACAGTCGTCAAATGTTTACTACCATCGTGCTCTTGTCCATATTGACAAAGCAGTTTAAAAAGGGGGTTGCAGGTAAATGGAACATTATTATAAGAAGTCTGTAATAACAAATGTAGTCTTATATCAGCTGTTCTATCAGTGCTGGAGAATTGTTCTGCCTTAGGCCCAATTCCACACTGGCAAAACTTTAAGGAGGCATGTTCTAGCAAGAATGACAAAGGCAATGTGAGTGCAAAGAATAGGGGAAAAATGGAAATATAAACATTTATTTTTATTTATTTATTTATTTAAGTTTGAATCATGTGCATTTTACTCAACAGAATTCAAATGAGCTTCTTCTCAATTAAAATCATTTAGTGATTATAAGCATACAATCATACTTTAGGTATATAATAATATTCTCAAAAATCAATTTAAAAAATCAGAGTATGGAAGAAAGTTTCTAATATAAATATAAATATAAATATAAATATAAATATAAATATAAATATATATATATAAACAATGAGAGGGTGCAATATTATTCAATATTATTCAAAAGTTCATCGGATTCCTTTTCCTAACTTTCTCAAACATGCTATTTTCTCCCTTCCCTTCCAAAATCTGAAGCCCATACACTTCTGAGTTCCAATTAAAATTACTGTATACTGTATTTACTGTATAAATTCATTTTATTTCATTAAATGTAGATCCAATTAAGTGGATTTCCATGAAGTTGCAAGCTGAAGGGTAACAAGTAACAAATAATAAGGAGAAACAAGAACTGATAAAGACTTCCAATAGCAGTAGGAAGATCAAGAACATGATGATGGGACTTATTGGGTAGATTGTAGGGGTGACATTAAAATATAATTTTAGCGTATTTTATTTATCCTTATATTATTGTATTTTATTCCAATCTCATTTAAAATTATATTTTATTCCAATTTCATTTTAAATTGTATTTTATTCCAATTCCATTTTAAATTGTTTTTATCGGATTTTAGTAATAATTTGTGTTTGCAACTAAGAACATGATGGTGCACACCAGTCTGCTTTAGATGGATACAAAGGCAGAAGGAATCAGGAGAATCAAAGCAAGGAAACAGGGAAGGGAACGTGGAAGCAAAAAGAGGATATGTACAGCAAAGAAACTTCCACAGGATATACCCACCCTAGGAAAACATTACCTCTCTCTTCTATATACTTGATAGACAATGTGCCCCTTAATCATTCTGTAAATCTCTGAGAATTCTTTTGGCCACATCATATGTGTGTGATATGAAATCTATCTATGGTAACTAAGACATAGAAAGGAATATATATTATAACTGACTGGACCATGTGCGCGATTCATGTTTCTCTTCATATAAAACCCATGAATTTTCCAATGCAGACATTAATATCCAGGTAGGGAACAAAGTACTATATAAATCATCCATACTGACCAGGGTTAAGCTGCTACCAGCAATTTCATTTAATCATCTGGGGGAATTTAGTTCATCTGAAATCGATAAGATTCAGATTTATTGAACACAGAACATAATGTGCTAACAAAACAAAACAAAACTCACACTGCGATGAAAAATCCCAGTTTGTCCTTCTCTCTCTAAGCGTTATTTTGGTTTGTTTTAGATTTATCTGCCGAAAGGTATCCCACCTTCTCCAGCCATTCAGCACTTTCACCTCCATCATAACTATTTATTTGGGCTTGTGGAAGAGCTGTGAATTTAATCAAATGGGGTTTGATCCTGCTGCCTTTGTGTGGGAAATGTTTCCATTAACCTTAGTAGGGTTATACTTGCTTAAGTGCTACTGAAGCAAATGAAACATCTGTGCATGGTTGTTCTTTTTCTAAAAAAAAAAAAAAAAGCCACAAATGTTTTTATTTTAAAAAAAAAATAAAACTGAAAATTAAGTGTTCATTCTACAATTATAAACATTAGAGCAAACATTTTTAAAATATATTAAGACATGGATTGTTGCTGGATATTTCTATATGTTTTAGAAATATAAGATAGATATTAAGAAGGAAAGCTCTATTTCAGTGTGTGTGCGTGTGTGTACATTCACAAGCATATATTAAAATTTCATGTGTACCATGTCAATTGAGAAGGTCTTCACCATTTTCAATTGCTACCTTAAAGCATCAAATTCTGTACATCAAATTATTCTTAAGATCCTTAAAGCACCAAATCCCAAGTCTCAGAACTGCAGAAAAAACAATTGCTGCCAACCTGCCTTCCATTGAGGATCTCTATACTGCACAAGTCAAAAAGAGGGCTGTGAAAATATTTATGGACCCCTCGCATCCTGGATATAAATAGTTTCAACTCCTACCCTCAAAATGACGCTATAGAGCACTGCACACCAAGACAACTAGACACAACAACAGTTTTTTCCCGAACACCATCACTCTGCTAAACAAATAATTCCCTCAACACTTTCAAACTATTCACTAAGGCTGCATTACTATTAGTTTTTCTCATCGTTCCTATCACCCATCTCCTCCCACTCAAGACTGTATGACTGTAACTTGTTGTTGTATCCTTAAGATTTATATTAATATTGATTGTTTCCTGATTGCTTATTTGAAACCTGTGACAAACATTAAGTGCTGTACCTCATGATTCTTGACAAATGTATATTTTCTTTTATGTACACTGAGAGTATATGCACCAAAGACAAATTCCTTGTGTGTCTAATCACACTTGGCCAATAAAGAATTCTATTCTATTCTATTGTTTGATTTTTTAAAAAATCCCACCTTTATTATTTTATATTTATTATTTTATAAGTAACAAAAGGTGGCAAACCTAACTAATACGTCCTATTTACCCATAACAACCATGTGACATGAATTGGGCTCTGTGATTGGCCCAAAGTCACCCAGCCGGTTTCCATGCCAAAGGTGAGACTGGAATTCCAGTTTCCTGCTTTCTAGGCCAGCTATATAGGCCTATTATCATCATCATCATCATCATCATCATCATCATCATCATCATGTTACTGCACCTGTATAGGCTATCAAGAGTGTATCAGCAGAGAAAATGCTGAGAGAGGAGGTGGGATTTAGGCTGATGCTGATAACTAGCATCATATTCTTTGATCACCCAGCTTTCTAAGCTGTCCCTCTGCAAAAGTTAATGTTGATATAATTCTACTGGTATCAGACAGTTCCTGCCATAAAGCAAACCTCCTGAATAAATGGTGTTGAAAACTGGCTTACTGACTTCAGTTTTCCTCTTCAATTTAATTGCCACCTGCACCTCCTAGTGTTCAAGAATGATTTGAGAAGCAAGGGGAGGTTAAACTGTGGCGAAAAGGAAAATAAGCAGATATTTTACTTCTGAGATAAAGATATAATATTTCTGTATTTATTGCCACATTTTGCTGGTAACTAGTTAATAAATAATCATGCTCCAGACAGGTGCTGTCTGCTAAGCTTTGGCACTTCTTGTTTAGATGAAAGTTGAGTCATTTCCTTTTATGTTGGCAAATGAAAGATGTGTCACAGAAGGAACAGATCCTTTTACAATGAAAGGAAACAATAACTTTTTCACGCATTCATCCAGCACTTCCATGTAGAGATTTTATACGGACTGGTTAACAGAAATGCGATGCAGTGATGCCATAAAATATAGGAAACCAGGAATCGTTTAACAGAAACAACAACAACAAAAAAGTTGATGTGAATCATATACTGTAGATCCAAACATAGGAATCTAATGATTGTGTCTGCTTTTGTGATATTTGTGCAGACTTTACCCTTTACCTACTATTTTATCTACTTGGATATCATAGATTTATACATCACTGACCTATGATAAGTAAATATCCCCTTGTAACAGGTTGGCATGGGAAATCCATTAAATCCATTAATTCCTGATCTTAATATTTGATAGGAATTAAGTCTGAAATAGGAAGCCTGATTTTTTTTTCTCCCAAACAGCTGCAGTTCTGAATTGTTATTATAAGTAAAAAAATCTCCTCTGTAAAATAATTCTATCACAAGCTTCTTTGGGACTGGATTAATACTTTACCCCAAAGGAATTTATAGTAAAATGAACGCTAGCCACAGGTGAAGTCCATCTAGCATTAATCCTACATACCAAAGAAATCTGGTGAAGGGGAGGGGAAGTGTTTTTCTTCTTTTTCCTTTACAACACACAAGGTCACTGAGCGATCTCTTTCAACTTGTTTCCACTTCTAAAAAGCTAGAGCGCTATCAGCAGCACTGCCCTATTTACAAAGTTTTCTTATTTTTCCCTGGTGCTTCCTGGAATGACTGTAACATGCAACTTTGTAATTGCAAGTATTACCAAGGTAAAAGGAATAATACCCTTTTTTTTTTTTAACAAACAACACAGTACTGCTATTAGCTTGTTGGGCTTTTAAAAAAAAACACAAATATTATAGAAGAGATCCTCCCTTAACTTTGCATTTTAAAAAAGAAAGTGCAATGCAGCATCAGCCCCCATATAGCCTTGTTTGGATGTAAAACACTCCTACTAAGTAAGTGCCATACTAAATTTCCCAGGCAAAGAAAGCATTAGAACAACGCACACAAGCGGAACTATTCCTTCCTGCATATCCTTTCCTCTAACCCAGGGGTGTCCAACCCAAGGCCCGTGGACTAGATCCACCCCATAGGGTGCTTAGATCTGGTCCATGGGACCACTCTGGAAACAGCAAAGGACCAGCCCGTGGTGCCTTTGCCAGTGAAAACGGAGCTCCATTTTTGCTAGCAGAGAGCTGAAAGGAGGCTGTCGTGGCTTAAAATGGGGCCCAATGGGCTGTGTGCGCCCCTCCCAGGCTACTTTTCACAGGCAGAGGACTGCAGGAGGCCGTCGTGGCCGAAAACAGGGCGGAGGGGGGGACTTAGTCCTCACAGGCTCCATTTTCACTGGCAGAGGTCTAGCAAAACAAACTAAAAACAAAAGGAGAAATGTTTCCCCTTTTGCATTTGAGCATGCAAGGAGGGACAGGAAAGGAGAAAAGGAAAGAGGAAAGACAAAGAAAAAGAAGGGAAGAAGGGAAGAGAGCAAGGAAGAAAAAATAAGGAAAGAGGGGAAGGAAGAAAAAAGGAGAATGAAGAGGGAAGGAAAAAGAAGAAAAGGGAGGGAGGGAGGGAGGGGATTATAATGAGAGTGAGGGAGGTCTGAGGTCTAAGCCTTGCCTTAGCAATTGGCCACCACAGGTGCCCCTGGCACAAGTGACATTGAGCTGGCCACGTCCACCCCTGGCCATACCCATCCTGGCCCTCCAAGGTCAAACACAACCCTGATGCAGCTCTCAATGAAATCGAGTTTGACACCCCTGCTCTAACCAAATAGTATGAAAGAATAAAGATGCAAATATTCAATTTAACAGAGATCTCAACAGCAAGATGATGCTTGATAATAATCAACTGGAAAGGGCCCCTGTCTCCAGCAAAACATTCAGCAGAAATGGTTCTCCCTGCATATTCAAGTCAAGGCCTCATCTACCTATTGGTTGCTCCTTGGTCTGACAAAAGTAAATGAATCAAGCACCTGTCTGCACTGTGAGTTATACAGAGTTTTTAGATCAAGGCATATTGTCCCCTTATTAGAGAAATTACCAGGAAGGGCAGACAATTTTTATGTAGACTTATCTCCTCCGGGACTCAAACCCGGCTATCACATATGCAGTAGCAAAATTCTGTGCAGCTGCAACAACCACAAGGAAAATCCGATTACAGAATTAAAGAATTAAAGAAGTTTACTGCACCAATGTCTTGTAGATATCTCTAACAATTTTTAGAGAATCCATATTTACGTACATACTTACCCGCTCCCCTATCATATAACCAAGGTAACAGCCATACTGTTTGATACCATGTATTTTATTATTGTGGTTCGTTGTTACTTAATATTATTAGTAATATCTTTTAATACTGTTGTAAACTGATAATTTTGTCTATTGCTTGTCTGTGATCATAATAAAGTTTATTACTATTACAGGCACCTGTCTACTTTTTTTTTTTTTTGCAAACTTTTTCACTTCCCGCACAAGAGGAAAAGCACTCTTGTGTTTCAAATTGAAGAAGAGGACCTCATTTGGCTGCAAGTCTCAAAAACGGTATTTTACATTTGCATCATTTGTTAAAAAGATGCTGTTGGACTGAAAAAGATAAATTGCCTTCAGCACAACAAATAATAAGTTACCGTATTTTTCGGAGTATAAGACTCACCTTTTTCTCCCCTAAAAGAGACTGAAAATTTGGGTGTGTCTTATACTCCGAATGTAGCTTTTTCAAAGCTTTTTTCCCCAGCCCTAACAAGGTGCTAGCGATCTTGCCGGCTCTTCGTGGCTTGCAGGCTTGTTTTCATTGCTACTCCAAATAGTTTTTTTCCAGCCCTAAGTCTTGTTTTCATTGCTACTCCCTCCGAAGATTTTTTTTCAGCCCTAACCAGGGGATAAAATAATGTACTGAAACTGACCAGACTAAGGACGCTAGCCAGATGAAAACCTGGTAGGTAGATTTGTTTCCCTATTTTCCTTCCCCCAAAACTAAAGTGCGTCTTATACTCCGGTGCATCTAATACGGTAACTTAAATCAGGATGCCCTTCTGGGCTATAGCTTGCCTACCCACTGCGCTTAAGAAGCATATTGTTTCTTCAAAGAGTGTATGTGTCATATTTGAACTGACATGCTGGTGAAAGAATGAAGAAAATCCCCTTCTCTTTGGTTTCTAAAACAAGATAATAAACACCAACTCTGTCTACACCACATTGATTCAGGAGGCAACTGGATTTCTTCATTGAAGTTTCTTCCCCAATTCGAGGAATGGTGAGGTCTAAAACTGCTAAGTTGACAGAAATGTTAGTTTTAAACTACAGGTTTTTTGCCCATCCACTGTCTGTTTTTATCATTTTACAATCCTGTCCAAACACCAAGATTCTTCCTTAGATGATACCATGGCATACCCACACACATGGCTCCCAGTGTTTTTAAAATACTTTAAAAATGGGTTTTATGCAGTTTCGGACTGTATCTATTCCATTCATATTTCCTTAGAAAGAACCCACTTCAATGGCTGCAAGACTTCATCTCTCTGGTCTCGGCATATGTCCTTTACAGGTCTGTCTTTTTATTTGATTTGTCCTTTACCATTCATTTCAGATTTTCTTTATAAATATACATATGCATATGCATATGCATATGCATATACATATACATACATACATACATACATACATACATACATATATAAAATTTTATTTTTTTTCCACAATTTTCATACATATATCAATGCATATATCTTAGAATATATCAATAATGTACACAATTATACATTTTTATCACTCATTCTTAAATAATATCCCGTTTTGCACCTATTATTTCTGTTCATCAGTCTGTAGTTCTTCATTTATTTATTTATTTAGCCAATTTGTATGCCGCCCATTCCCAGAGGACTCTGGGTGGCTAACAGGCAAAGAGTAAAACAGTATCAAAATACATAGTAAAATATAAAATA
>JANHGD010010467.1:232809-244153 GCA_027560375.1 Imantodes cenchoa
AAATATATACATTGCTTAATGGTGTAAACCGCTTAGAGAGTGCTTGCACTTAAGGCGGTATATAAATCTCACTAATACATAAATGAAATAAATAAATATACAGAAATGGTTACCACTCTGTTCTGGAATTTTCCAATCTTAGTATTACTTGGCAAGTCCCAACCAAATACTAAACAGAGCAAACCCTGCTTGGGTCTCCCAGTCCTAACAATTTCCCACTGATAGTGTCACCAAGAGGCTGTCACCTGCAGGATCCAAACCAGTTTCCCAACTTTGTATGCTCCAAATGTTTGGCTACAACTATCATCGTCCTCAACATGTCCATTACTAAACTGGAATATTAGTTCTGCATCTTTACCAGTATAAGCAAATGAAGCAAAGTGCATGCAGCTCTTTGGGTCCCTTGCTGTGGCTCCCTGTCCTATCACTGGCTGGCCCTGCCCTTCACCCTCCCCTCCCTCACCTGGCCTGAAAAGGTAAGGGCGCCGGGGCTGATTCTCCGGTGCTGGTTGAGAAACTATCGCCACCCCCTCAGGTGGCCCTCCTCCCCCTCTCTCAAGTCCCTGGCTGGCTGTGGCGGGGCCAGGAGGGTGCACACCTGCGGAGAGACCCTCAAGTGAGTGCCAAAGCACAGCAAAGGTGTGCACAGGGCAGGCGGCCGCTCGCTTGAGGGTCTTAAGAGGATGCAAAAGGATGCGGCTTCTCTCTTGCCCTAAGGATCTGGCTATTGCTTTCCCATGTCCCATCCCCTCCCTCCAGCAGCTCTTCAGCTGAGCGGGGAAGGCGTAAGCTCCAGCCCGAACCAGCAGGAAGTGAAGGCAGGTACAGGGCTGCTTTGCTCCTGCACTAAGACTCCGATCATCCCCTTGCCATGCCTCCCACCCCTGCATGAGAGGAGAAGGAAGGGGAGGAGGATCACCAAAGCCTTAGAGGGAGGGAAAAGAGAGAGATACCTGTTTCCTATTGAAAAGAAAACATAGAGGGCCACAAAACCTGGGTCGGCGTGGCTGGGGTGTGTGTCAAATGACTTGGTGGGAGTGAGTGACATCGAGTTGGCCATGCCCACCCAGGTTTTATGGCTCCCGGGGTTCTGTTTTCTCTGGGAAACGGGTCCAAATGGGTATTGTTTGAGTATTTAAGGTTACCGACCCCTGTTATAGACTTACCCAGTTACTGCTGGATAAGATGAAGACTGTTTCTTTAGGAGAAAATCTGCTCAGCTTTGGCTTTCCTGGAGAATGAAGCCCTGCTTGGCAACATCAAGCTGCAGTCTTGTAAACTCCCTGTTAGATTACTGAAATATGGCATATACATGGAGTGACTTTTGAAACCACCCAAAAGCTGCAATTAGTCATTTGCACTTATTGCAGTTAAGAGTCCCTGTTCACATATAACGCTACTGCTGAGGCTTTTACATTAGGCTATCAGTAGTGCTGTTCGTTTGTTTTTAACTTCAAATTACACATTGCTTGGCACCAGGCCACCTATAGGATTTCAAATAAATCCTGCTTGTGCAGTAAATGGAGTAGTTGTTTAAGTTTCCCCAACTCCTGAGATCTAAAAGAAAGCAGGTGAACTCTTTTTTTAAAAAATCCAATAATATTCACTTTATTGTAAATCCAATAAAAATCCAACAATATTCACCTACCACAAATCCAGATGGCAACATTACTGTTGACTTTTGGCAAACTTTAAAAACAGCTGCTCAAAAGGGCATTGTTTAAAAGAATGTGATCAATATTTATTTATTTATTTGGTTTTATCTCACCTTTATTATTATTTATAAATAACTCAAGGCAGTAAATATTCCTAATATTTCTTCTTCCTTTTCTTTTCTCCACTACAACCCTTGAATTTGGCTGAGATAAAGTGTCAATATGTTTTTCTAATTGTAATTTAAGATATAGTTTGACTATTTTTAGGATCAGTATCTATCCCTTTTATATTTCTGTTACCTTTAAGTTTATTTAGTTAAAATAAAGTTAACCATTAACTTATTTGGATATTGATTTATGATTTATACATAATTGCTCCTTTATGTAAAGTAATTGTTAATAAATATACATAAATCCTTTTTTTTTCCGTCTCCAATGTGCTTCTGTTGCTTTTGATTGTTGACCCTCCAGTTCACATTTTTAGAGACAGGGATTTGGAAAAGTCATCTCCTCCCCTTCCTCCATCCCAGCTCCTTCTGTCAGACTGTCAAATTTATTCCATTGATAGTGAGTAATCATTGATTTGTGGATTCATAGCCTTTATAACATTTAGTTGGTGGATAACCAGTGGTGGGTTTCTACCGGATCGCCCCGGTTCAGGTGAACCAGTAGCAGCAGCAGTGGGAGGCTCCGCCCACCCACCCGGACATCAACACGGATATTCTGCGCAGGCAGAGAAGGTTCTGTGCATGCCCAGAAGTGTCACGCGCATGCACTCCCATTCCCGAACCAGTAGCAAAGGTAAGTGAAACCCACACTGATAAACATCCCTATTGTTTGGGGATCTATTATTAACTGACTAAGTATTTAAAGTGTTAGATTCAGATTTGAATTCTGTGGAATTTTACTTGCATTCTTGGAAGCTAGTGAGTGGATGTATTAGCCAATTTCTCATTCCATTTGTACTCCTCTATGTTTCCTTGACACTGAAAATGAATCTCAAATACTTTGGCCGCCTAATGAGAACTCAATGGAAAAGACCTTGATGTTGGGAAAGACTGAAGGCAAAAGGAAAAGGGAAGGACAGGACAGGCAATGAGATGGTTAGCTAGTGTCATACACACAATGAACATGAATTTGGGCAAACTCTGAGAGAGAGTAAAGGACAGGGAGTTATGAAGAATTGGATGCGACTTAGCAACTGAATAACATGCCTCCCAAAAAGTAGCTCCAGAAGGCTAGAGGATCTTCTAGAAGTGGCAGATGTTAAAAAATTTTTGGTTAATTAGATTCCAAGGGTGTTTTTTCTACAAGTGAAAGAGAAACGAATATAAATCAAAATTTCAGCCATTATGGCCAAACAATGAATGTTAACAACAACAAACAAGATATTAAGCCAGGGATCCACAATTTCTGGACCATGGCCCATTAGTGGGTCACAGACTGTTTGGAACCGGGGCGCGCAAGCAGTAGGCGAATGCTCGCACGCAGCTCCATTGGCATGAGTGACAGGTACTTGTGCTCATGTACAAAAGCTCCATTGGTGCAAGCGGCACATGTGTGCATGCCACTTACACAAATGGAGTTGTGCATACCTGCCATACACACATAGAATCATCTCCTCTTCCCCCCACCCCCATGCCAGGCCACCAAGCCAGGAAAATTAGGGTCCGCTGTAGTAAGCCATGTGCAGAAAAAATATATTTGCTTAGGTTTTGATGATACACTAATTTGTTCAAATATAATAAAACCAGTTTAATAACTGATTAAGCATTATTGAATCATTTTGTAATCCATACCTAAATATTCTTTACCACTTCAGTCTTCCACTGCCGGGTAAGTAGTCTTCAAATTATGTATCAGTGTGCAATGGATGGATGGACAATGAAGACTAAGCTATCATTAATTGTTCCAGTACATATTGTTTCGTTCTTTTTGTCCAGAAGGCTTTACTTGTAGATTAAGCAACTCTTAATTATTTTCTGCTAAAAATTATTCACAGCTCTGTAGATTATGAGGACAACAATTTGTTTGTCCAGTATTTACATAACTTTGAACTATCTTTTCAGCGGAGCCCTTTTCAGTTCCTCTTTTTTAACAATCAGTCAAGCGGGAGAAAGGAAGCTGCAATAATGGGTGATTAGTGACAGGTGGAAATGTATACTAGAGCTAAAAATAAAACACTAATCTCTTTTCTCTGGCTTTTGCTTATGCAGGGAAGCAAGAATATGTATTTTTGTTGTTTTCTTTATCATATTTCACTACAGAATTTGTGACAAATGGCATCGTTTCCAAATGCTGTACATTTCACTAGCTGTATTTTCATAACATAATTTGACCCAATTAGTCACTCCTCCAATTAAAAACCTCACATGCACATATTAGAAATATACAATCTATGGCAACCCAATCAGCTGGGCAATTTCTAAGCCCGCCCAGGCCAGTAGTGGGTTCTAAATGCAATTGCTAATGGTTTGTGTGTGCGCTCGTGACGCTTCTGCACAGCCTCACAGAACTGGGCCGAACCGGGAGCAACCCACCGCTGTCCCAGGCATCATAACCAATCTTGCAATGTTGCCCCTTCCCTGGGTTTCCATTCCTTTCGGCAGAATGTTTTGCTGAAATGGAAAATCTATAGTAACCTCATTGTGGGTCAGTACCACTATGGACAAAGTGGTTGAATTTCATCCTTTTTTTCCCCTTGTTGCATATTATCTTAGTGTAAAAAGAAACAACAACCAGGCATTCTTAATGAAGGCCTATTTTGTAGTGCCTAAAACATTTTGTCTTTACTCTGAAGAGAGTATGGGTGGTCAGTTATCCGAGAAATCAAATATTTTCATAATATAGATCAGTGACGGCTAACCTTTTTGTTGGCGTGTGCCAAAAGTATGTGCACGTGCGCACGTCAGCACTCCTGCATGCCAGCACCCATAATACAATGTACGCCCCTGTGCATACACGCACACACCCTGCACGCATGCGCACCCGCTTTGAACCAACCTTTGCCAGCGCGAATGGCCTGCCTTTGCTGAGCCAGCGTCGGCTTCTCCTGCCAGCCTCGCGGTCTGGATAGGGTCCAGCCGGTAGGACTGCAGAGGAGCAAGCCCCCAGCCTGCTGCAGCTGGCATTCTGCCCATGGAGCAATGCTCCGCTCTGCCCCCGGATGTGAAGCAACCAATGAGGGAGTGGCGGAAGACAAACTCGGCTGATTCATGCGGCAGCCAAGAAAAGCGCCTTCCTTCAGTTGCTGGAAGTAAAAGGCGGCTCTGTGCAGGTGCCTGAAAGACTTTTCTCCTGATGCACGTTCTTTCGCGCACTCTGAGCCACACACTGCTGAAATGTGAGGGGCTGCATTGCTCTCTCGCCCCCCCTCCCCCTGCCAGCCTGAAATTCACAGATGTTCTCCCCACAGATGTTCTCCCCACTACCACCAGGACCTTTCTCCACCCCCTCAGTAAGACAAACACTGAGGTTTACAGTGAGGTTCGTAGGAGAAGGAGGAAGAGGAGCTGCCGCTGCCTCTGCAAAGGGGGTTCCCCCCACCAGGACCTTTCTCTCCCCCCATAAGGCAAACCCTGAAGTTTACAGCGAAGCTGGCGGGAGGGGGAGGAGCTGCCACTACCTCTAAAAAGAGGCAGCGGCACAGGCAAAGAGGCAGCGCTGCTTTGCTGACATGAACGGCCTCCAACATAGATCCTAGGCAGCAGGCATTGATGGTATGATTGTTGCACATGCCCGCTAAGAGGAGCTGCCCAGTGGGCATGCACAAACCAGAAAATAAACTTCCTGTTTCTGGCACATGCATCACACCAGGCAGCTAGTCTTCTGGTTACTGGTACACATGCATAACAATCAGCTGGCCAACTGATCTTCCGGCTTCTGGCACAGCCGCATGCGGGAAGGGCAGCCAATCGTTGTGTGCGCATGCATGCCAGTAACCAGAAGACTAGCTGGCCAGTGTGCATGCATGCACTGGAAACCCGCAAGAGGAATGGACACTGTCATGCGTGCCAGGCAAAATGGCTCCGCATCCCATCTGTGGCACGCGTGCCATAGGTTCGCCATCATGGATATTGATGATATGTAACTGGTTATTTTAGTTCCAACAACCCTGAAGCTACAAATAACTCCTCTGGATTAACTGTTCATTAGTTGACTAGATGAGATAAGACAAGACAAGACAATAGGCCTGTAAATTGAATGCAATATTTGTATGTTTTAGCAGAGAAGCTATTGAGGAGCACTTGACTCAAGACCCGAGTCCATAATCCACTAAAATAATGTACGTTTCATATGCACTGGACATTTTTCAATCTTGCTTTTTATGCAATCTCTATATTGACAGGTCACATCAGCTAGAAGTTTGAATGAGATGACAATAACAATATGTAGTACAGGTAGTCCTTGACTTACGACCTCAATTGAAGCCAAAATTTCTGTGTTTAAGTGAGACATTTGTTAAGTGAACTCTGCCCAATTTTACGACTTTTCTTGCTGCAGTTGTTAAGTGAATCACTGCAATTGTTAAGTTAGTGACATAGTTATTAAGTGAATCTGACTTTCCCATTGACTTTGCTTATCAGAAGGTCACCAAAGGGGATCACATGACCCTGGGACACTGCAACTGTCATAAACATAAACCAGTTGCCAAGCATTCAAATTTTGATCACGTGACCTCAAGGACGCTACAACAGCCGTAAGAGTGAAGAACAGCCATAACTCACTTTTTTCAATTCTGTTGTAAACTAAACAAACTGTTGAAAGTTGAGGACTACTTGTAAATGCTATAGAAGTACATGAGTTAAGTCTATGTAAGCCTGGCACAGACCCAAATTAAATTAATAGTTCGATTTCACTTTGAAGAAGATCCCCATGCTGCACTAACCACAAGGGATTCTTGAGAAATCATACGAGTTTTTCCAGTACCTGGTCTTCTGTTGAACGTTGCATTATGTTGATTACTCTAAGGAAGTTTGCAAAAGGAAGTGGTTGATTTCATAGTGCCTTGATTGCAAACCCAATGGTGTTTGGCCTTAGTAGGCATCTTACTTTTTATTACATATCTTACATTTCCATACTTTACTCTGAAAAATAAATATGGATTTGATTTCATGTTCAGAATGGCTAATGGGGTATATAATTCTGTTCATTGTGAAGGTTTTTCACATTGAGATAAATCAGACATATTTTTCATTTGTCTTTCAGAAAGATCACACCATTCGGGTAAGGTACCGTATTTTTCGGAGTATAAGACGCACCTTAGTTTTGTGGGAGGAAAATAGAGAAAAATCTACCTACCAGGTATTCATCTGGCTTGCATCCTTAGTCTGTTCCGCTTCAGCACATTTTATTCCCTGGTTAGGGCTGAAAAAAACCTTTTTCAGAGGGAGTAGGAATGAAAACAAGCCTGCAAAGACTTAGGGCAAGCCGGGAAGATCATTAGCACTTCCTTAGGGGTGGGGAAAAAACCTTCAAAAAAGCTACATTCGGCGTATAAGACATACCCAAATTTTCAGCCTCTTTTAGGGAGGAAAAAGATGCATCTTATACTCCGAAAAATACAGTAATAATGCAATTTATGAACTGAAGCAACTGCAGCAATCTATATGATTATGGCAACATATTTTTACCCTATCAGTATGGCATCAAAAATCACATATAAGGCATAAAACAGAATCCAGGCAGATGTGGGAAATTCGAAGAAAGTGAGTTGCAGCAGATTTTTTTTTTTACCTTATACCAGGAGATAGTTCCAGTTGTAAGTTGTAGATCCTGGAAAACTTTACAAGGGAGAAAAGCATCTTCATTACAGGTTGCCTCAACTTCTTGTGGGACACCAACTACTGCACGAAGCCCACACCAGACTGAAAAATAAAAGATACCAGGGGGAAAAAAAGACACTAAAAATGAACAGCTGTAGAATGATTTTCCAAATGCAAGATACAATTTTTTTTCAAATCAAGAAAGATCCTGAAGGTGTGGAGAAAATGTAGAAACAGAGAGAAATAAAACATTGAAAAGAACTATTTACTTTGACTTAGGAAGACAAGCTGATAGCAACGCATTGAGGCCATGAATGCTCAGCAGAAGGGGAGATCTTGGTTCTTTTCAGGAGAAGACAAAGAGAAGTGAAAAAGATGCTGTCTAGCAGCCTGTAAAAATCACAAGAAACAAATTATTGGGGATTCCCCCTCCTCCCCAACTCCAAATTAAGGAAGTCTTAAAGGCCACAGGCTGGAGGCAGAAAGTCCCACAGGGTAGCCTTCATCTTTTTTATTTATTTATATTTATTTATTTATTTATTTATTTATTTGTCAAGCATGTACAAGGCAGTAGGTATTGGTATAAACATAAAACATTAGCAAAGTAGGTACAGGTAAATATGGATAATAGGACAATAGGACAGGGACGGTAGGCACAATGGTGCGCTTATGCACGCCCTTACAGACCTCTTAGGAATGGGGTGGGGTCGATTGTAGACAGTCTGAGGTTAAAGTTTTTGGGGTTTGGGGAAGAAACCACAGAGTCAGGTAGTGCATTCCGAGCATTGATCACTCTGTTGCTGAAGTCGTATTTTCTGCAGTTGAGTTTGGAGCGGTTTACATTGAGTTTGAATCGATTGTGATTTGAATCTTCTTTTTAATAATAATTTTAAAAATAAGTATAATCAGAAATGCAGCATTATAATAGTCTTATCATAAGGCCCATAAACCTACTTTGGAAAATTATTCCATATTTTCCCCAAATGACCTCTCAAAAACTCAGTAACTCAATAGGGGCGTGCATAAGCGCACCAGCATGCCTACCGTCCCTATCCTAATGTTCCCTCTTATCAGTACCCATCTTATGTATATAAACAATGTTATATCTATGTATATTCAGATATGTAGTTGACAAAATAGATAGATAGATAGATAGATAGATAGATAGATAGATAGATAGATAGATAGATAGATAGATTTCATTTATCAAATCTTTGTCTAAACTGCAGCTCTTCATCCTGTCTCCCAGGATCATTTCCACAAACCATTACAGGAATCTAGAATTAATGGTGGCTTCATTAGGATATAGCCTACGATATTTTTATGGTATTTTACTTGACTGGCATCCTTTTGGATAACATCCAGACTATATTCTCATTTTTAATACATTCAGCATGCCAAAGCCAGCAACTAATTCATCCAGTAACTGTGATTTATACTATCAAATAAAGAAACTAGCTGCCCATGTCTGAGGAGAATCAGACAGTTGCTGTACAATTAAGTGATTTTTAAAAAAAACAACACAAAACTCCAGAATGTTAATTAACAAGAGATGACACAGATACAACCCTGGGCCAACAGATTTTGAAGAAATTAAATAACTTCTGTTTGTAAGACAGGCCATCCAATATTTAGATGACGATCTTCTCTATTCTTCTGCCCAGTTGAAATAATCATAAACTATATAAAAATGAAATATGAGACAGAAGATATTATTCCAGTAGTTATAATGGGTAATCTCACATATCTCATTACACAAAAGGCCAAGAGCAAAGTTTACAGAAAACTAGCATTGGATAAAGTCCAGTGTCTATAGTAAAGGAGCCAATATATTTCCTAAACACATTTTCATTGCCTTTTTTTTAATTAACTACTCTAAACAATTTGGTTTGGTCAGCAAACTTGGCCATTTCACTCATGCACGAGATCATTTATGAAAAAGGAAAGAGCACTGATTCAAATACAGATCCTTGAGGAAGGTTGCACTTCAGTTTATATAAAGGATAAGCAACAAGGCTGTTGACATTTTCAAACCTCATGACCACACACTCCATAATTCCAGGGCAACAATGAGAGATTAGATGTTTCTATTCCTGATCTGTACTGTGGGAAGCCCTTACCCTCCTAGAGAATGAAATATTTTGGGGGATATTAAAAGAGGCAGAATATAGAATATTTTCCCAAAGGAGAAATGGAGAAAAATCTTAACAAAGACAGAAAGAGGCCGGGTCTTTCTGCCATAGGAAAACTGCTTCAGATTAAGAAGTTGAAGAGGCTGACCTTTAGGAATGCAGATTTTGTACCCATTCAGAAAGACCAGGCCAATCTATTCACAAACAAAATGCCTTCAGCCACAGCTCCTACAGAAGGCTGGAGCCGATGGGATTAAGAATTTACATCCCCCCCATCCAAATCCCAAGGACAGGATAGGACCTTTAGGACATAATAGGATTAACCCACCACTCAATCACTGAACCCCAAAACCCTATAAAAATTCATCCACTCACTCAGATGTTTTGTCAGCCACCCCAGAAACATGCTGCTGTCACTGAAGATTCTGGAAAACCAAATAAACACAGGCCTTCTTTCCTTGTAGCCAGCCTCCATTTTATTTCCAGCGTTTTTCTCCCAGCTTGGAACCGGATGGGATTTTTCTTCTCACAATACTTATTTTTTTAAAATCCATTTCTTATCTTTGAGAAAACTTCACAGTTTCTTTAGTGTTGGCTTGGGAATGACATAGAAAAGAATCATGACACAAATTGTGCTCTTAACGAATAAAGGTGTTTCACTCCTAGGAATTTGTGATGGGTTATTTATTACAAGCAGGAGAGCCAGATTAGTATAGTGGTTAAGGCATCAGGCTAGAAACCAGGAGACTGTGAGTTCTAGTCCTGCCTTGGGCAGAAAGCCAGCTGGGTGATCTTGGACCAGTCATTCTCTCTCAGCCCTAGGAAGAAGGAGGCAATGGCAAATCACTTCTGAAAAACCCTGCCAAGAAAACTGCAGAGATTTGTCCAGTTTCCAAGAACAATTAAACGGAAGAAAGAAAAATTACAAGCAGAGGCAAAGTCAGGTGGTCACAGAGTTATTCCACGTATTTGAAAAGAAGTTCAACCGCTCACCCGCACATCATTGCCCTTAAATGATCTGGTGAACTGTTCTCTGGCTTCTACATTAAAAATAGGAAAGGAAAGAATAGTTACCCTAGAAAACTGCCTTGCAAAGTAAACTGAAAAATAGGTCAGATTTACAACTATTCAGCAGTCTTTAATGAGAAACTTTGCAAAAAAAAAAGTTTCAAAGTCTTGAAGAAAAGCAACTAGTTTATTTTACTAGCTCAACCTACTTTACTTAGCTTAGCCATCTGGAGACGGGGTGGCCAACCTTGCAACTTTAGGACTTGTGGACTTCAACCCCCAGAATTCCCACCCAGCGTGGGGATTCTAGAATAATATGGGAGATCCATACAGATCGAGAATAATATGGGAGATCCATACAAGACTCCATTTTAAGGTCTATCTAAGATATAGAGCACCTACTGTATTTTTCGGAGTATAAGACACACCTTTTCCCCCTCTAAAAGAGGCTGAAAATTTGGGTGCGCCTTATACTCCCAGTGTAGCTTTTTTGAACATTTTTTTCCCAGCCCTAGCAAGGTGCTAATGATTTTCCCAGCTCTTCCCTGCTTGCAGGCTTGTTTTCATTGCTACTCCCTCTGACAAAGGTTTTTTCAGCCCTAATGAGGTGCTAATGATATTCTCGGCTTGCAGGATTTTTTTATTGCTACTCTGAAGAAGTTTTTTTCCAGACCTAAGTCTTTGCAAGCTTGTTTTCATTGCTACTCCCTCCGAAAAAGGTTTTTTCAGCCCTAACGAGATGCTAACGATCTTCCCGGCTTGGAAGATTTTTTCATTGCTACTC
>JANHGD010010473.1:6719-17815 GCA_027560375.1 Imantodes cenchoa
CTCCCGGTGTTTTCTTTTCTGTGGGAAACGGGTCCAAATGGCTCTTTGAGTGTTTAAGGTTGCAGACCCCTGCACTATAGAGAGATAAATGTGAGAAGTAATTAACCAAAAGGCCAATTTAAATATTTCCTAGAGGTAACTGCAATATCATGCATTATGTGATAGCATAGAAATTGAAATCACTATAATTCATATGATCTATAGTATCTTTAAAGGAAAGCTATTCACTAGCTGAGATGTATGGCCAACACATTATCCTCAAAATTCCCCTGTCTTTATTTAAGTTGTAGGCTGCTGTGACATGCTGTGATTTATTTTAATGAAATGCAGTGCCTCACTTTGCATTTTGTGATTTCAAGACTCCTATAAGCTTATGTAAATTCCAGCTGCTAGGCCACAAGATAAAATCATGGCTCTTACTTACTTTCTTTATGTCACATAAATGTGAAAAATTGAAGAGTTGCTCCAGGCCAATGTGTTACATTTTACATTGTGGTGATCTCCAAAAGCTGCCTTTTCAGCTTGAATCAGGGCTAATGTTTTAAACAGCAGAAGCACCCAAAAAACAAAAAACAGAAAAAGTGCAACAGAAAATTCTGCTGAATGTTTAGAGTTGGGACATGATGAGGTCTTTCTTTCCATCCTGAAATTCATTCCTTGTTTGAGATTTTATTGGTATTAGAAATTCCATCATGCCAATACCACATAGACTACAGACAGGAAATATACTTCTAATGAATATTCAGGGTTAATCCACATAGCCTTTTCTTTCTGACATGCTGAAATCATAAATCAAACTGTTCCATGATGTTGATATATGAAAGTCATATAAACATTCCAACATAAATAGAAATTATGACTCATCATGTCCTATTTAACTTATTTGTCAATGATTTCTCAGGTTTTGTAGTAAGGCATGATTTGAACATCTGTAGCCTCCACAAACTTTGATCGTTTAGCATATCTTATTGCTAAAAGTTTCAACTTGAAGTGTCTATTAAAAATGATAATAAATCAAGTTGACCTTCTATTCTCATGGCTGAAAAATTCAACAATGAAAGTTATCAACAGTAAATTACAAACTCCACATTCTGGAGAAAAACAGAGAATAAACTGACCTATAATAAAAAGATATATGATAAAAGCTGAATGTTGGTGTGACCAACTGGATTCACAGAGACTGTAAAAACACCTTTGAACCCAATTTGATAAAGCACAAAATCACACATTGGAGTTGTTTTCTTATCCAGTGATCCAAAATGATATCCTCCATAGTCAGAAGGAAGAGGACTGTATGGACTCTCGGAACCTACTTACTCCTTCCATGAGCTGATAAAGGGAAATAGACTACAATATTGTATTATCATCAAGGAGTTGTTCCCAGATGTTCAGTAGGGTAGCCAATTATATTCTCTCTGTCCTGCCAATGTGTATGTTATGTTCAAATTAAAGTGGAATATTAATATTAATAATTACAGATGGCTGAGGAATTTGATCTTTGTAAATTCTAAAATATAGAACTTCTGTTATTGAATATATTGGTAGTGTCATGATTGCTTAAAACATAAATGGATGGGTATAAATCCAAACACAGCCCTTCCCTTCCCTTTGTCAACTCTGAAGCTGGCCTGGCTGAGGCCGTCTTGGATTCTTCAGTGTTGCCACAATGAGGATGAGGGAAAGGGAGGGGGGAATAAAGATAGTTGCTGTTTTGTAGCAAAAAAAAGAAGGTTTCTCCTGAGAACCAAGGACATTCCCACGATGGCTGAAAAGAGGAGGAGTGAAGTTCCCAAGCAAACTTCCAAGAAGTTTCCAGCAACTTGATTGGACCATGTGACTGACTGTTTGGGAAAGGGGGAAAACTTTTACTTTTCTTAGGTAAAAGCCATGGGCACCTTTAGAGTCGGTTTTCACCAGTCTGTGTCAATATGATATGTGCAAGAAACTGTTCTTTGAGGAACCTGCTTACCTTGGAGTTCTGTTTGCTATGGATGTATTACTTGGAATGCTGACACCCTTCGTATTACTTCTCTGTCCCTCCTTCTCTCTCTCTCTCTCTCTCTCTCTTTATTGGTCAACAGTAAAAGTACTAGAGGGACATGGGCAGGTGTAATACAAGAACTCAAGATGATGGTTTGACCACATGATCAAAGGCTAACTCTTTTTTATGTACATTACATGTGCTTTACTTTTTTTACCTTCTCTCCAGACACCCCTGGGGGATCCACTTTTAAAGAAGGCTTCTCACAAAGAGAATCTATGTCCAATGCTAGAAAAGTTGGAATAGAAGTACTATAACTCTTTGAGTAAAAAGTATGAAACATTGTCTTTCTTTTAGTCATTATTCCTTTGCTTGGGAACTTCAATATGTGAAAATATTTTAATAAGTTTCATTTTGGGTATCCACTCAAACAGGTTTCACTTTAGGTTTATTACATCAACCACAGCACTTACTGGATAGCATGAAGTTTCACATAATTTTCGCAACAATTATTTTTGGGAGTTTCACTTAATTTGCAACTATAAGGATAAAATATATGCCCTGATAAATGTCCATTTAATTTTTATGAATGCCGTTCCATCTCCTAACTAGGAAAGAATTAATTACCCTTAAATTGTATTCATACATTAGGTAAACAAGTGAAGAATGGAAAGGACAATGATTTTCAGATGTTAGCAGAGATTTTTGAGCAGTGGGAGAAATCTATTCAGAATAATAGAATAACATAGTTAGAAGAGACTTTGGAGGTCTTCTAGTCCAACCCCCTGCTTAGGCAGGAAGCCCTATACCACTTCAGACAGGTGGCTATCCAACCTCTTCTTAAAAGCTTTCAGTGTTGGAGCATTCACAGCTTCTGGAGACAAGCTGTTCCACTGATTAATTGTTCTAACTGTCAGGAAATGTATCCTTAGTTCTAAATTGCTTCTCTCCTTCTCTAAATTGCTATTGCCCTTTTGTCTTGTCTGTGTACCTAGTCTTTTTAATGTTCTTTCCTTTCTGTTTATGCAATACGCTTAAGTGGGTCAAGGGGTGTGTTAATGTGGTCACCTTAATCTAGTCAACTAACTTGAAAACTAAACTAGGAGGGGTTAATTTCAGCTAAAAAGGCTGTTTATGCTCCTTCTGTATCAGCTGTGCCATCTGAATAGGAAAGAGAGCATTACCAGGGCACTTAATGGTTCCTTTCTGATTCTAAGAGGAAAACAGTATCCTAGAATAGACCTAGATAAGACTAGAAAAGTCTTATCTTTTTACTTTCCATCTCCATCCATATACCAAATGGGGGTGAAAAGAGGGAATAAATGCTCTCAACTCTATCTGCTATAGCATTGAACTTGATTGTGCAATTCAGGAATTTTCTAAAACTTTTTTTTTTAATTAGAGGAAGAAGATGAAAAAAGTCAGGAAGTGACAATACATGATCCTCCATTACGGTCATCGCCACTCCTTCCTTGCATCTTTGACAAGTAAGCATTACCAGCAAATGGAGGACAGTGAGTCAGTTATGTACAGAATAGCTGATTCAATCAGTTAAGCGGTGCAAATATGGCTATAGAGCAGTGGTTCTCAACCTTTCTAATGCCGCGACCCCTTAATACAGTTCCTCATGTTGTGTGACCTCCAACCATAAACCTATTTTTTTGCTACTTCATAACTGTAATTTTGCTACTGTTATCAATCGTAATGTAAATATCTAATATGCAGAGCAAGCCCGACAACAGGGGGAGGAGGGGGCGTGGCCACGCATGCAATGAGGGGGAAAAAAGCAGAGGAAGGAAGTCTCTTCTTAAAAGCCTCCAGTGATGGGACACCCACAACTTTTGAGGACAAGCTATTCCACTGGTAGAGTGTTCTCACTGTTAGGCAATTTATCCTTAGTTCTAGATTGTTTTTCTCCTTGATTAGTTTTCATCCATTGTTTCTTGTCTTAACTTCTGGTGCTTTGAAAAATAGGTTGACCATCTCATTTTTGTGACAGCCTCTCAAATATTAGAACATTATCATATCTCCCCTAATCTTTCTTTTCTCTAGACTTTTCTCTACCCAATTCCTGCAACCATTCTTCATATGTTTTAGCCTTCAACTCCTTAAGCCAGTCAAATATTAGAACACTATCGTGTCCCCTATTAGTCTTTCTTTTCTCTGGATTAGACATACCTAATTCCTGCAACCATTCTTCATATGTTTTAGCCTTCAACTCCTTAATTATACCTGTTGCTCTTCTCTGCACTCTTTTCAGAATCTCAACATCATTTTTATATTGTGGTGACATTGTATGATATGACATAAAACATGTGATTGTCTTTGGCCAATAGAACTCAAAGATAAAAGTTGGGGTGTGGAACCTGGGCATTCATTTTCTAGTCTCCAATTCCCATCAGATTTGGCCAAGATGTCAACTACCTGGGAATTCTCAACATAAGCTAGCAGACCATGGTTTTCCTGATTTCATTTAACTTTCTCCCTGTAGCATTATTGATGGTTGATAACTGCAGAATTCATCAGGAGGTGGGGTAAAAAGGTAAAGGGGCATAATCAAAACCCCACCCCCTTTTAACTTTGTTTCATTTACAGCAGATGTAAAAAAAGATGGAGCTTCAGTGCTATTTTCACAATTATTTTTACTTTTGTGACCTGACTGCAGGTTGAGAAATATTATGAACTGTGCCTGTTTCTCAGGGTTGAAAATGGATTTCAGTCAAGAATTTTAAAGGGGAAATCAATTATAATACCTCTTCCAACTATGTTTTTTTGGTTTGCATATATTCATACTTGAGAGAGTTGAATGTGTTAATGATGTGTTCAAAGTAGATTTAATCATGTCAAATTCCTCTGGAGGAAAACAACATAGAGAAAAATTACTGGCACAGGGCATTTAAAGTCAATAAATGAAATCTACTCACTTCAGCAGAGATATTAAGAAAATAACTTCTGATTTGTCTTCAATAACTTGACATGTCTCTGTTAAAGCCATTGTGATTCTATTGTGACTAGTTTTCCAAAAACACAGATTTCAGGCCAAATTCCAATTTAACAAGGACTAAGACTTTGTACCACCTGAACAAGAACTATAAAACTGTTTACAATGGAACTCTCTTTTGCCTTACTCTATTCTCCAGATTAATAAACTTGATATAACATGTTTCTAGGGAGGTAGAAGAAATGGAATTTCACACCATTCTTCAAAAGAGTAATATAGATAGTTTTTAAATATTGTGATTCAATTTGATTGCCCAATAGCTTGTCCTTTGGCTAATTGCTCTTTAGCTATGCAAATCACTTTTCTGTATTTTCTTAGATCCTGACTACATTCATTTTTAGATCAAGACACAGAAATATATATACACTTAGGAGTCACTGTGAAATTTCAAAGTGTTGTACAGACCCTAACTGAATGAAGTTCAAAGCTTTCCTTGGAGTAAAGATTTTTCAGGGTTTAATTTATTTTCAGTTCTCAAATTCATTTATGGAATGGATAATTTAAAAATAAGTTTTATTACATATGTCTGCACAGTGCCTACCACCCAGGTAGTAATCAGAATATTTACATCTGAAAAATAAGTTATCAGCAAGTTTAAATTTCAGAAAGATTTGAACATAGTTCATTTTAGAAAATAACCTGCATTTCATTTTACTTAGCGTTGCATGTATGTAATATCTTTTTGATAAAGTTTTGCTAAAACTTTTTAAACTCTGGAAAGAAAATAAATTTACCATAAGGGGGATGATATAAATTAAAAGGCAAACCTGCAAGTTATACTAAGACTTTGGTACTGTTTTGTACTATGATAAATTTGGTACTTTTAAAAATGACAAGAGGTCCTCAATTCCAGAAACTCTGCAACCTTTGTGGAACAGGAAACAAACAATAAGCAAACAAAGATTCTACCTACTTGAATGAAGTCATCATAGTACTACACCCAAACTCTCAGCTTATGAAAATAATTGCTTGAATGAATGTGCGTACTTGGCTGCAAAATGTTTGCCCAGTCCTGACTTTTATAGATCTCTGTTTCCATATATATATAATAATATATTTTGATAAGTTATAATGTGTTTTGTATTTTGTTTAATGTTATTTATTGTATTTTAAGTGCTGAAAGCCACCTAAGGTTACATATTTCAGATAGGTGACTAATTAACTCAAACCAATTCAATTCAATCCAATCCATACACAGGACACCAGTTGTCTATGGAGATTCTCAGTCATCCAGGTCATGGTTGTCCGAAAGGTGCTTTTTCAAGAGGCAACTGGACTTTTTTTTTTTCTTTGAAGATGTTTCACTTCTCATTCAAGAAGCTTTTTCAGCTCTGACTGGATGGTGAGGAATAGAAGGATTTATATTCCTGGCAGACAGCTGGTCATTCACATTTTTTAAGAGAGTCGTTGAGACCACTTGGAAGTTTGTCTGTGTCCTTAAGGTCATCTGAGTAGTGCAAATAAGTATGGAACCTTCTTGGAACTGCTGAAAGGACTGTTTGTGGAACTGTGTTTTGTGCAGGATGTTTTCTACTCTTGTGTCCCTTCACTATTGAAGATAGATGCAACTGTTGGGGATGAGTCTGTGTTGTCTCCATCTCAAACTGAAGTGCAAATGGAAAAAACCTTAATATTGATATATTTATGTATGTGTACTTACGAAATGAAAATTTCACATGATCAGTGCTAGCTCTGTAACTTTCAGTATGACTTTTGAAAATGAATTAAGCAATTCATAGAAACTAAATCAACCGATTGCATTTTGAAATTACATAAACTTCTTTGTTCCTTACGAAGATTGGTAGCTTCACTTTCTGTTCTTTAAAACCAGATGATACTAAAACACAAAAACATTGAAATTTGTCAGAAAAGAAACAATCACCCACAAGAAGATCACATTTCTACAACTGACCCAAGGAGCGTAGTCAGGACAGTGCATCTGTCATAAATACATGCCAATTGCCAAGTGCCCAAATTTTGAATCACATAACCATGGGGATGCTGTAATGGTTGTAAGCGTGAAAAATGGCCATAAGTCACTTTTTTTCCCAGTGCCATTGTAACTTAGAAATGAATAATTCTAAGTTGAGGACTACCTGTACAGTTTTTATAAGAGATTATTTTATACAACATAATAATGAGCTCAAAAAGAAGAGTCAAGAAAAAACATAAGCTATTTTGAATGAGATAAACAGAAATAATAATAATAATAATAATAATAATAGTAATAATAATAATAATAATAATAATAATAATAATAATAATAATAATAATAATAATAATAATAATAATAATAATAATAGTAATAAAACAAAAACAAAAACCCAACAACCTAGGATGCTGGCAGCAACCCGTATCAGCCATCAGTGCCAATCAATAATATTTGTGATAAATTTTTAAATGTTCAGTTGACTGAGTTCCATGTTTAATGAATAAAAGTATAATAAACAAAGTTACAGAAACACTCCAGAAGATAACACCCATATTTGAACATTTCTCCGGTTATTATATTATCATTTATTAAATTTATTTGCCATCTGTCTCTCCACAATCCATACTTAAAATCTTTCCATTTCTCACAGCATTTATTTTTGGTTTCATCATTTGTCTTGAGCTTTGAGTGATAACATTATTACCATTTCATTCTTCATCGTGTAATTCTATCGTGTAATAGAAAACTTTAAAATATTCCATCCAGCATTCACACATTTTAGTTTTGTTTCAAATCCTGTAATCACTTCTCTTTTTAATTCTGCTCGCTCTCTTGAAGACTCCTTGTTTACCCCTCTTTGCTCTCTTACATTTTTTAAAATATTCATGCAAAAAAAGTTGTCTTTGTTTTTATTTTATTCAAGACAAAGTAAAAATTAAAAAATCCAAAAAAAGAAAAAACACAAAACAATTAAGACATTTAAAAAGGTGCATTAAAACCCCCAATATATATAAACATATTACCCCCCCTAATTTAATATCAATTAACACATCACTACAAAAATTGTTTTCCATTTACTGTCTTTTAGTCTTATCTTTCTTGCTTTCTTTGATATTATTCGTACGTAGCTAATTTTTTTCCTTTATGCTTACTATACATTATCTTTCTCTCTTCTTCATAATTTTTAAATCATTCCCTTGCATGTATTTTTTTTTCTCATCCACAGTTTCTTTCACTTCATCATCCTATCATGCACTTTATTCATTCTTGAAATACATCTGTCTTAAAATTTGCTAAGGTTGAGAAATGCTGCCCTGGATGACAACAAGAAATTCCTTACTGTAGTTTCATAGCTCTTGTACAACTAAAGAAATATGTATTGATAAATAAAGTCATGCGCAATGATTACTAATTACGCCTGCCATAAGCATTTGTCATCTTTCACAAGAAACACTGTTGATTAAAGTTTGAACCCCAGATTTTAAAGCATTGATAACTTAGCCAAAGTTCTTTATATAACTGAAGGAAAACACTGAATTTTTAATAAGATTGTATTGAATTTCAGATACTTTTTCCTGAATGATGCCCATGTATTCCTAATCCCAGTAATCCAAAATAACATATGTATTTGTGAGATCAAAATGCAAGCTCCGTGCTTTTGTGTGTGTAGCAATTTTGCAAGCAAATACATCAGAAGCAGGGTTGTCACTGTAATACACAATGCGTGTTTCATCACTTCTTCCACCTGTATATATCATCAACTATGCATGAATTCCTTGTTTTGAGTTAGTTTGGCATTTGAGCCTGTAAACTTGTAATGAAAGCCACAACTGGATGTTTAGCGGAAGACGGCTGTAAATGGAAGCAGCTCTATCAAATTAACTATATTACTTCTAAGCTTAGGGTTGTTGTTTTTCTGAAATGAAAGAAGCATAGACTTCCTTTGATAATTATTTAAGTTTTTTTTACAAAAAGCCAAAGGAGGCAAAATGCTGTAT
This sequence comes from Imantodes cenchoa, assembly GCA_027560375.1. NCBI lineage: Eukaryota > Metazoa > Chordata > Lepidosauria > Squamata > Dipsadidae > Imantodes > Imantodes cenchoa. Next base: position 15,632 of record JANHGD010010473.1, read on the forward strand.
GAAAGGAATATTTAAGATACAGTTTTAGCGTTGTGCATTCCATAGAATAATGAACTTAGTTTGGTTTATCCCCCCCAAAATAAATAAGATTCTTCTTGTCATTTTATGCAAATGATTTTGCAGATGTTTATATTATTTTGTAATTTGGCAATATTTCAGCATAGATGTCTCATGGCATGACAGGACAAGGTCCTTGCCATTAACATCCTAATTTTTTAGAAATATTAACCAGTCTTGTGCTTAAGGAAAGAAGAGGATTGATGGTTGGTTTTATGTTCCACGTAGAACATCTACAGGTGAAACTTGAAAAATTAGAGTATCATGCAAAAGTTCATTTATTTCAGTAATGAAACTTAAAAGGTGAAACTAATATATGAGAGAGACTCATTACATGCAAATCAAGATAGTTCAAGATGTGATTTTTCATAATTGTGATGATTATGGCGTACAGCTCATGAAAAACCCAAATCCACGATGATGTCCGACCCATGGTGACCCCATGGACAACGTTCCTCCAGGCCTTTCTGTCCTTTACCATCCTCTGGAGTCCATTTAAGCTCACGCCGACTGCTTCAGCAGACTCCATCCAGCCACTTCATTCTCTGTCGTCCCCTTCTTGTTTTGCCCTCCTCAATCGTTCCCAGCCTTAGGCTCTTCTCCAAATGAGTCCTCCATCCTTTTCATTAGATGGCCAAAGTATCTGAGTTTCATCTTCAGGATCTGGCCTTCTGAAGAGCAGTCAAGGTTGATCTCCTCTAGGACTGACCGGTTTGATCGCCTTGCAGTCCAAGGGACTCGCAGAAGTCTTCTGCAGCACCATAGTTCAAAGGCCTCAATTCTTTGGCCCTCAGCTTTCCTTATGGTCCAACTTTCACAACCATAAATTGCAAGTGGGAAAACCATAGCCACAACCAAACCATAACCATAGAGTTCTTACTAAAGCTCAAACCTACAAACCCCTCTTTTAATATATAAGGAAAAGCCTTTCACAGTGAGATACTCACGTTGACTTCAGATGCATAAATAGGATAAACCCTTTGAGGAACACAATATAATACTCTATGGCCCTGTATAGAGAGATTAATGTTTTACTATGATTGCCTTCAAGAATTATGGAATGAGAGGTACTTGGTCCTCTACTTGGGTTATTTTTTACTCCATTCATTACCTCCTCTTTTGAAAGTGCCTGCCAACCAATATCTCCTGACAATTACCATATATTATTTTGCTATAAGAAATTAATGAAAATTCACCACATCCTGAGCCATAAGATATTCAAAGTCACCAATCCAGAAAATGCATAAATAATAGGTAGGCTGAGCAAAGAATACGGATTCTAAAATTATTATTTTTAAATTATTTTTAAACATATGAGAAGCTGCTTCTGCAGTTGCTGCAAATGGTTATCACACTTGTACAAAACTAGATACTTTTGTTCATATAAGCAATCTATATGTTTTCCAATTACAAGTTTATATGAACGGATGAAATATATTGTGATCAGTATGGCTAGTCCCAGCTCCAGAATATTACCTGCTGGCCAGAATTCAGGAGTCATGGAAGACATTTCCTAGTCCAGAGATATACAGTACCTATCTGATAATATTTGTAGGTCAGGGTTGAAATGACATGATGAAACTCTTTAATTTCACAAGATATGAATAGATTGAACCATAGTTTTGACTGGGAAACCATGACCAAGCCAAGTCCATAGATATTGTCTTTTTTCTGATTTAAAGCCAGTTTGGCCATTTCAACAAATTCCATCATCTTCACCAAACGTTCCTCTATTTTGAATGGCAGAATCTTTCTACCATGGTGCATATAATAATTTCACTGCAGTTGTCATATAAAAAAAATAATGTTCCATGTTTTTCCAACTGTCCATCTATCAGTCCCAAAATACAGACTTCTGGCCTTTAAAACCTTCTGAATCAATGTAGGAATTTGAATCCAAAATTTTCTAGCTTTTTTAGACATCCACCATGATAATATACTGTATCCCTTGCCTGTACCAATTTGGTGTATTTGAAATGCCTTTACTTGGCAATTTCTCTGGAAACATATACCCACAGTACATCATATTATAGAAAAACTCATTTAGGATTATAACAATGTAAATTTCAACCTTTTCAATCACATATTTTCCCATTCCTCCATCTGTATACCATAACCAAATTTTTA
>JANHGD010010476.1:39951-51782 GCA_027560375.1 Imantodes cenchoa
GTTGCTACTTACAGCAAGTCTAAAAGAAGTATTATAGCTGCTTGTTATTAATGGCATTTCTAATATCTGCAATGGAAAAAATGTAATAACTGTGTCTGTGAATCTTTGCCTTGAGTGTTTTAGTTCAAGAATTTGTTTGAGTAAAAGTTAGAAGCAATGAACTCCTTAAAAATCTGTGAAATTACTTTTTAAAGTCAATCAAATTGATGACCATCACCTCATTTACTGGTAGCAAATGCCGTAGCTTAATTATGATTACCTACAAAACTTCTTCCTTTTAGCAATTCAAAAAAAGTTTTTTAAAAGAACCTTTCTCCATTTCTTTAAATCTTTTATACATGTTATACTTTCTTCATCTACCTTCTTTCTAAAAGACAAATGCTGTAGCCTTTCTTTATAGAAAGCCTAGCATCCTAATTACTCTGATGACCTTGTTTAACATTTAAAAAAAATATTTTTCAATTATGTGGATATGAGGAAGTGAAATACAAGTAGTCCTCAACTTACAACAGTTCGATTAGTGACCGTCCAAAGTTACAATGGCACTGAAAAACGTGACTTATGACCATTTTTCAGAGTTGCAACCTTTGCAACATCCCCATGTTCATGTGATCAAAATTCAGACTCCTATTTATGACAGTTGTGATGTCCCAAGGTCATGTGATCACCTTTTGTGCTCTTCTGACAGGCAAAGTCAATGGGGAATCCAGATTCACTTAACAACCACTTTACTAACTTACCAACTGCAGTGATTCACTTAGCAACTGTGACAAGAAAAGTTGTAAAATGGGACAAAAGTCACTTGATGAATGTCTCACTTAGCAACAGAAATTTTGGGCTCAATTGTGATCGTAAATTGAGGACTACCTGAACTGGCTAGGTCTCTTCTATGTACTGAGAAAACAGGTTCATGGTAAAGCAGATTTATATATTAAGACACAAACTTTGTACCCTTGCCTGCCATCTGTGTGGCATTTCATCCATAGCGCTAAAAATGACATAATATATTAAACTTTGGGGGTTGTAGCAAATGTTCATAGATTGCATGGAAATAAATTTGTAATCTGTTTATCATGTATTCTATATTTTACCTTAAGGTATAAGTCTTCTAAACTTGCTGCCCTCAGAAAGTAAATATAATGATGAATCAACAATCTAAAATGCACTAAGCAAATAATTAGAAACTCAGGAAGAAACAAAGTTCATTATCTGGTGCTAAAAAACAAGCAAGTAAACCAAAACTCAAAATGTAATCACTTAAGTAAGGCAAGATATGCTCTAGAAAGAGTATAGATTAGATAGCACCAAAAAGCCTCAGGTGAAATTATATCGTCTGTGATGTAAATTTGTGCACACTCATGTGGATACAAATGCCTATTTAAAAAATCCCAAGTGAGATGCTTTTCCAAGTTAAGATTAATTGTATTAAACTGAACCTCTTTATCTCACACCTTACAACCACAAACCACACCACAGATACAATCATTACGTTGTAAGGCCACGTGCAGTTTCTATACATTTTTTTATCATTACATATTTATTTTCCAACCGTATCACAATTTACAGCCCCAACTATAACACATTTTTGAGAGGGCAGAGTAGCCCTACCTGGAAATTACCTTGGGTAATTTCCAGAGGGCTGATTTGCACAGTAACTCAACTGAAGGAACCTTCCTCAGTGGAAAATATTGCTGTTGATATTAGGCAAAGTGACACAACACCATGGAATTCAGTCTGCATACCGCACAAGCAGCATCTCACTGGTGATGCAATCAACCTGTGATGAGTAACCTGCATCTTGAATCCACTGTACCAATGAGGGCATCTTTTTCTGGATTAATCTGGAGTACAACCTATGGATTTCTGAAATATTTGCCTGAACAACTCCCCAGAGCACATCATCCCTGTTCTACCCCTTATTTATTGTATTAGAGAGAGAAAACACCTCTTCCTCTCCTCCTCTGGCCTCAGTTACGTTAGATGCCTAATGGAAACTGAAACGAAGGAACACCCCAGTTAAACTCAACGAGAGATTGGGGATTTATAACCCCAGGCCTCCCCTACGTCCATAGGCGCCCAGCTTTTCTCACACTGCCCTGCAATTACAGTCACAACCCAGGCAAAGACACGCGTCATCGGTAACAGGCGAGGTTTCCCCAGCTGCACTGGCGTTCGCGAGGGGAGAAGGACGAGGCGAGGCACTAGGGGCGGCCGGGCGAGTGGGAAGGAGGCGGGAAAAGTAGAGAACAGGCTCTGCTGGGCGGAATACTAATCAGGCTGGTTCCCTTTCTGCAGCGAGCCGGCTTCCTCCTCTGCAGAAAAACGCGCCACAGAACAGACTTTGAGAAGCTCCCGCTGCACGCCGCCGCTCAGCTGAGGGGGAAGCACCTCAGGGCGCGCAGAAGGGAACTTCGAGGCGCGCGTCTCCTCAGTCTTTCCCGCCCGCCCGGCCGCCGCGCTCCTGCCCTTTCATGGCTTTCGGCAGGCGGCTTTCGGGGCGCCTTGTTTTTCTCCGCGGCTGCCGCTCTTTACAAGCGGCCTCGGCGTCGCCGTCCAACTTTCAAGGCGCGCGCAGAGCCGCCGAGTCCTGGCGCGTCTCTCCAACGCGTCCCTGAACTGGAGGAGAGCGCAGCGGCGAGGGAAGCAGAGCGGGTCCGCCTTGTGCCCCCCCCCACCCCGCCTCCCTTCCTCCGACACCCGCGGGGCCACACGGCGCCCATGGCAGCGCCGTTTGGAGCGCTAACTTCTCTCCGTCTGCCCCCTCTGCTCCCCGAAGAAGTGCTTCTCGGCTTCTTCGCAGCCGACGGATCCAAGCAGCAGCGGTAGCAGCAGCAGGACCCGGGAAGCGGAGGATTGTGAACGACCGCCCGCGGGTCCATCTCTTCTCGGGCGCCCTGACAGGGAGGTGGTGTGGAGCTCGCTCGTCTGCCCGGTTAGCAGCTTGGCACGAACCAATGCAGATGCAGCCCGGGTTTTAGCTGGGCTTTATCAGACAGCCGGGGAAGCACCGTTTGCTTTGGCTGCTGCTCCTGCAGCAGCAGCTGTTTCCACCTGCGCCTCCTTGGTTATTCATCAGCGGGCTTTCCATTCCTGGCATTTCTTCCCGGACGTGGTCTTGACTGCCAACTGATCGCCTTGGGCTGCTGCTCTCTCCCGGGTGTCATGCAGTCCCTCATTTCTCCTGTGACCAAGGCGATTCTGGTGGCTTTGTTCATCTTCGCCATCCTCCTCATCCTATATGTGATTCTCTGGTACATCTGCCGAGATGTGGATTGCGATCATGGGATCTGATTGCGGATGCTGGGCAAAGGCTTAACAGGCGACTTCTCTCTGCCTTCTAGAACTGTGAGGAAGAAGCGACTGACTGGGGGAGACCCAGAGGAAGGTGGAGGACGAAGGGGGTGGTGGCAATTAAAGGCGAGAAAGACAACCAAGTATTCTGAGGGTCCTAGAGGGAGAACTACAGTCGAAGTGAGCAAGATTGACCTTCAGGGATCAGGATGACCTGGTGAGTCTTTCCTTTTCAAATGGAAAGGAAAAGAAACAAAAGTTCTTGTACTTGATTAACTACAGAAAAATAAAACCCAAATTTTAGTTTATTTGGTCCTTCAGAAAGTACTGCAGTATAGGGCACTTTTGACCCTATGGTGTTCCCTGTGTATCTACAATCATCTACAACCCCCCCCCCCATCTGTTTATTTAAGGATATGGCAAGGTTTTCTCTTTTCTCTTGTTTGTGTTTTCCATACGGTTTTTAAACCTAAGGAAAATGCAAATCAGCTCCTGCTGCCACTTGCAACTCTGGATCTCAACCTGAATATGATGACATTAAATAAGAAATAGGAATCTAACAAGAAAGGTAGATATCTTAGCAAAACAAAAAGCTTCGCATTGTTGTCGCATTCCTTTTTTATTTAAAGTCTCCTTTTAAAATATCCAGAATCAATGTATGTGTGACTAAAAAGGTGCAAGGCTGTTATCAAGGACTGTTAAGAATGTCTTCACAGCCCCTAAATTGGTATGCAGAAGGTAACTGCACTGCTAAACAGACTATAAAGCTAAGTCCATTTGGCAGAAAGAACAAAACACTTTGTGAATTCAAAAGGTCAGTTGAAAATTATACCTTTTGGACTCAGGATTCCAGTATAATAGGAGCTAGCCCCCACTCTACACACACACACACACACCATGTTTTATGGTTATAAGTATTATGGAATAATTCTCCTACTCTTGCTTTGCATATGTACTTTTAAAAGCCTGTTGAAGGGTCTTGGGATGGAGGAGGGGGCATAAGAGTTTTCTGTTTGTTTCTTTTCCTTTTGATAGCCCAAAGAGGTGAAACCATCAGAATTTTAACAATCTAAACTTTCTCATAGTATTGTAGTAGACAGAAATCATTTCATTAAAATAAATTTGGAGTTTTGCTATCAAATTCAATGGGAGGTGGATAAAACAGGGCTTTCAACTGCAAAGTCAATGAATACGTATCCTTCAATATCAAAAATATTGGAAAAACATTGAAAGTGCATCTTCTCATAAGCATGAAAGAAAGCTCATGAGCATTAATATAAGGGGAAGTAATTGTGATAGTAGTAGATTGTCATGACCCAGTGTGGTGTGAGATGAAAATATAAGATACAGGAAATAATCAAGGCAGGTATGAAATGAAATGGTGTGTGCTTGGGGGGATGGGAAAAAGCAATAAAATATTATGCTGAATTAACAGAACAGAGTTTTAAGAACCAGGGCATATATTCTAGGAATATACCTTGTAATTTATGTATATGGGATACATAGGTACTGTTTCTTGGGCAGCATATCTGTTAATTAAGAGAGACATCTTGGGGGTCAAAAGGGGAAAGTGATTGTTTTTCAAATCCCCAAAGGTCAAAGTGTAAATATTGTGATCTGATGTTGTTGGCAGGATTATCTAAAAATGATTTACCTCTAGAATCCCTGTTTAAACAGCCTTGAGAAATGGGAGAATTGGGAAATATGCTTTTATGAAATAAGAGTCATTAAATATTGCTCCGTATTACCTTGTATGACAATGGGGTTTTTTTTGAGTTGGTTGGTGGGATCAGTTCTGACATTATTGGTAATATATTGTGCCAAGTAATATGGTTGCAGCAGCAATGCCATCAGTGTTTACTTGCCTGGCAACTTCATTGCTGAATCTGTTTGTTTATCCTTTCCCTCTTTCCACTGAAATGCCTGCTACTCAAGACTATGAGCATGAAAGAAGGTCACAAGCAGATGTTTAGCACAACTGCAGCATCTTTTGTGAAAACCAGTTTTTCCCAATGGCACAATCCTTCTGCCTCAATGTTATCAAGAATAATACATAGTTCTAATGACAACAGAAACATCATCCAATGTCTTTATAAGACCTTTCAAGTGTTAGGCATGCAATTCCCAGAAGTGTTCTGCGTATATCCACCTGGAAATGTACAGAAGTTATTCAATACAAGAGCATTTTATATTGTACAGCTCTTGTTCCTGCTAAGTGAGGATTCCAAAGACAATTTTCTAATGGATTTTGCCACTGGCACTGTAGGATAAGAGAAAATTATATGGAAAAGCTAACATCTGCCATCTCTCAGTTTAACTATTCATAGATTACCTCCATTTTTCCCCTAGGCATTATTATCATTAACAAACTAATACTTGGATATTTTTTGTGTTTTTTAATTGCATATAGAAAGATAAATTCATAGACATGACACACGATCAAGCAGTCTCACATTTGCACAGGCTGTGAAATTCTGTTTTCATACATATATCTTATTACTTCAGTACTGGGTAAGCTGTTCTTAAATTTCTTCTACAACATAATATATTAAGGATTAAAATATAATTCATACATCAAGCAATTTATTAATTTTGGACTTCAACCAATGAAATGGGTTTTCAAGATAAAAATACATGATTCCAAAATATTTACCTTGATATAAGCCCAGGATAAAGTAGTGGGACATATTAAAGGAAAATGTATTTTTATAGTGCAATCTTATATATTCTTGGAAAAAAGTATTTGGCATTAATTGGAGCTTATACCCAGATAAGGTTGCATCGCAGTCCTTACAATCCCATTTTGTGCATGCTTGCATAAAAATAAAAGCCACTAGACTTAATGGAACTTAATTCTGAGTAAACATGCATAAGAGCTTACTACTATTGTTATTATAAATCATTCTGCCAATTGTTTCAGTGTTACAGAATTTTTAAACAAATAAGATAAGTAAACCAAGTTTTATAAACATACCCTAATTCAGGATTGTATAAAGTTTTTTGCTCTTAAAGTTCCATCTTGAATGTGAAGATATATCAGATTAAGTTTTCTGCTTTTATTATGTATCTTTTAAAAAGATAAAATAAACTATGTGAATTTGTATTTAAGTGATTATGTAAGCAGGATTGCAACTGCTGTTATTTGAGAACTACTTTGGAACTTTTAGTGTATATCTCTAGGAAAATATAACTTTCTTGTATATTCTTGAAGTTATGAATTGAAGTTGTAAACCCAATTTTTACCTTTAATACAGAAAAGCACCAGTGTGAGAGAAAATTATGTTGTTTAGGATATTCTCTTTTTCACTTCAATTAATCTTTGTATAAAGCAGGGTTAATAAGAATAGATATCTATCAAGTAGTTACATAATTTTGCTACAGGAATTTAGTAAAGTATCTTATGCCAAAAACAACCTAAGATGATACCTGAATCTTTCTAGTTCCTGATTTTTTCCAGCAATGTCGTAAATATAGGATAGCAATATAGGATAGGAAATGGAAAAATGAAGCAATAAAATAATTTGTGTAGTTTATTAAATATTGGTGGACATTTATCAATCTAATCAAATTTCTAGATCCTGATGTCTTCCTAATGTATTTGACAAGGAGTTAAAATTCAATACATATGTTGTTCAGATATAGTTATGGACAGCTGGTCTAATCTTATTTTCAGAGCTATACTGAAAAAAGGAAATAAAATCATGTTATTTATGGTTCTTTGAGTTTTGGAGGAAAAGTGACATTTAAAAGAATATTAGTGATGTTCTTTTCTAGTCCTAGACTATCAGCCATTACCTATAATTATGATTTTCTTAGAGACATTGTATTTTATCTCTTGACAGGCTCTATTATGACTTTAAGAGCTGCATATAGTCATTCTTGGATCTTCCTTTTTTTTCTACATGATGCCACAGGGACAGGAAAAATCAAGTTGAAATCCATCTTACTATAAAGCTGTTAAATATGCAGAACTAGAAATTTATTTTCCTAGAGTCAACTTTATTAACATACTTTCTTACTTACCTACTAATTTGCTAATTCAGTCAAAACCAACTCCAGGCTTGGTTAAACATCCAGGTGTTAATAGACTTTCTAATGCCAAAAGGGAAGGGCTAAGAGAAGACAGTGCACTCATTGAGCAAAAATATACAAACAGCTGCTTACTTGATCTTATTGGATGAGTAGGTGTTGTTGGAAGAAGGTGGATTTTGCAGTATATATTGGAATTACCAGTACATAGAAAACAGTTAGAAAACTTTAAATGATGTCAAATGTAAAGGAAACCATTAAATAACCTTTTTGTTTTGCTAATATGCAATTGTATGATCAGATCTTATATATCTTCTCTGCAACATGCCTGTAGGAATGATTAAAATGCTTAAATAAAAACAAAGTTGTTAGCATTTGAAACAAATGAAATCACCCATTTTGGATTAGTAAACAGTTTTGGGTATGTGATGATTAGTAGAGATAGGTGAGGAACATTTAGTGCTAGTGTAGTATAGCATTGATGGGATATCGATAATTTATAAAAGTGGACTATTTTGTATCCCTCACTTTTCCAATTCTAGTTACTAGCTGCATACTTTGACAGATTTTATTTCACAAATTGCACTAAAAAGAATACTTAGAAGTTGTTATCTTGTCCTTCCACTGAGCTATTCTTCCTGCTGACTAACCTTTAGTGTAATGTTCAAATTATAGCTCTGTCATGAAACATCCTTGTTATGATGATCTTTTCCTTTAGTATACTTTTGTTCTCCCACAATTGAAGGATCTGAAATTCTCTAAGTCTAAAGTGTAACCTAATTGAGTGGAATTTGGGGAAGATACAGAATAGTAGAGACCAGAGATGAGTTCCACTTACCTTTGCCACCGGTTCACATGGCGATGTTGCGCGCGTGCTTGCTCTGCTCACGCACGCGTGTGTCCCGTTGTGCATTTTTGCTTCTGTTCATGCTCACTAGCCCAATAGAGCCCGAAACACAGCTGAGGAGCTGGTCAGCTGTACTTCAGGCGAAGAACTAAAGCTCAGAATTAACCCGCAGGTGGGCGGGAGGGCTTCTTTTCAAGTAGAAGAAGAGGAAAAGCCATCCGAAAATGGAAAAATTCGCCGAAAATTCTAAAAAAAAGATGGCAGTGCCCACGGACCAGCACCAGCAATTTGAGCATCCTAATGAGCTTTAAAAAAAAAAATTTGTACTGAAAACTGAACACTATTACATTTTATTTTAATACATGTAACTTTTTTCAGTATTTGTGCATGGAGCATTTTATAAAATAATAAATATTATATAGTGATTCATGCCTCTGTGCATAAAATAGAGCTTGATTTGTCAGGATCTGATCTTTTGTAGCTCATTGTAGTACTGTTCTCCTATGAATGAGTCTTTGAAGTAAGACTTTGAATTTATCATTATATTAGCAGCATTTTGAAAACTTTCAGAGATATCACCTCATGTTATATATTAAATTGCAACTTACCTAGAAGACAGATTTCCCAAAGTATGCAGATGAGCTGTTACAGTTCAGTAAATAAGTTGTCAGGTTTATTAAAGTAGATAAATGCTATTACTTAGTTTGGCTTAAGCCTTAAGCATTCCTAGTATTCACAGAAATGATGTTACTATTTGTGCAAGGGTCTGAACTCTTGATTTGCCAGACCTTGCCTTAGCGGACTTTGTATGTAATGGACAAAATTTAATAGAATTGTAAAATCCAATTTCTCATTTGATTGACATCAGGCATTTCTTCCACCAGGTTTACGAACTGTGGATGCATAAAAGCCATGGGAGTACAAAAAATAAATTAAAAAATCCAGCTATTTATTACTTGAAGGAAAATATGATAAGGTTGCCCAAATTGTTTCCCCCCTTTTCTCTCCCAGGCTTCCTAAAATGGAGACTTTTTAATCCTTTACTCATGAGTCCTATTTTATTATTATTTATTATTTAGCATACGATGAGAATATAACAGAAGTAAACATATGTTTACCATAGTTCCTATGTGAATTAATGATGATATTATTTTCTTAAATGATAATGGAGGAATGTCCAGAATTTGTTAGAATTTAAATCTGTCCCTGGTTCTTAACATGCCATTACAGTTGTCCTCAGATATGTGATGTAACTTTAGTTCAATAAATAGCAATAGCAATAGCACTTAGACTTATATACCGCTTCATAGTGCTTTACAGCCCTCTCTAAGCGGTTCACAGAGTCAGCCTATTGCCCCCAACAATCTGGGTCCTCATTTTACCCACTTCGGAAGGACGGAAAGCTGAGTCAACTTTGAACCGGTCAGAATCGAACTGCTGGCAGTCGGCAGAATTAGCCTGCAATCATGCATTCTAACCACAGCTCTTTTTAAAAGCTCTGTCGCCTACTACATGTAGTCCTCAACTTATGACCGCCATTGACACCAAGGAGCTCCATTGCTAAGCAAAGCGGTTGTTAAGGGAGCTGTGCTCCATTTTTTTTTTGCCACGGTTAAGTGAATCTCGGCAGTTGTTAAGTGAATCATATGGTCACGACGTGAATCCAGCCTCCCCCATTGACTTTGCTTGGGAAGATCGCAAATGACAATCACATTTGCAATCGTTATAAATTCGTGCCGGTTGTCAAACACCCGAATATTGACCACGTCTCCGTAGGGATGCTGCAATGGTTGTAAGTGTGAAAAATGACCATAAGTCCCTTTTTTCAGCACCGTTGTAACAATGAACAGTCACTAAACAAATGGTTGTAAGTCGAGGACTATCTATATTCCTTTAGTAGAGCATTCTTCAGCTGGGAGTGCACATGACTGCCATCCCTTTATTTCAACATATTTGAAAGATGCCCAACCGGGAGGCTTCAGTGCTAATGTCTTTAGCTTGCTTATTTTTATTTATTAAACAGGTTTATATAGCCTCTTATATCAGCTTGCAGACATTGGTTTCAGGCAGTGTACAACATTAAAATCCATAGTTTAACCCCCTCCCCATCCAGAGGTGTTTTCCGCCCGGTTCGAACCGGTTCTATGGAACCGGTAGTAACTTGGTGGCCTGGGTTGCTACAATTGGCAGCGACCCAGGCCTGCCACGCCCCTAAACTGGCTCTTTCAATGGCGCCAAAGCCACTGCCATCTTGTTTTTTTGCTTCTGGGCACTTGCAGAAGCTGGGTTTTTTTTGCTTCTGTGCATGCACAGAAGCTGGGGTTTTTGGCACTGCGCATGCACGCATGCGCCCGCGGGACACATAAAGGGAGCGAACCGGCAGTGAAGAAAAGACGAAGCCATCCCTGTTTCCACCCAGTGGTGGCAACAACACAGCTAGACACACAAGTTATTCCTCTTCAAATGGGGTTCTGAAGCCTGCTGACAAAACCGTGTTTTCAAGGTCTTGCAGAAAAGCAGGAGAGTTGGAGCCAGTCTTATCCCTGGGAAAGTGATGTTCCAAAGGGAGGGAACCACCACAGAGAAGGCCCTTCTTCCTGGGAATTAAGGAACGCCAAACTTCAAAGTATCCTAACCTACTAAAATCTATCTTATTTGCATCTCAGTGCAAGTTGTCTTCGACTTACAACCACAAAATTGCTAACCGTTGCTAACTGAGACAGATATTAAATGAGTTTTGCCCCATTTTACGATCTTTCTTGCCAAGGGAATGCTGTAGTGGTTGTTAAGTGTGAAAAACAGTCATAAGTCACTTATTTCAGTATCATTTAACTTCCAAAACTAACTAAACGAATAATTGTAACTCAAGGACTACCTACATGTCCAGCTAAAAGGTTGTAACTACCTTACTCAAGAGAGCAAAAGCAGAATCAAGAGAGAAAAGGCTTACCACTCTGAAACGCCAATCATTTAAACTTTAAAAAAAAATTCTGCTAGGGAAACAAGGCTCAGTTTTCCACACCATATAAACTGAAGAATACTCGATGGTTCAAATGACAATGAGAACAATTAACCAGCAGAACGGCTTGCCTTCAGAAGTTGTGGGTGCTCCACCACTGGAGGTTTTTAAGAAAAGATTGGACAGCCACATGGCTGGAGTGAGTCAGGGCCTCCTGCTTGAGCAGGGGTTGGACTAGAAGACCTCCAAAGGTCCTTCCCAACCCTGTTATTTTGGGGGGGGAGGCAGAGAAAGCACTATTTGGAGTGCTTTGAGGACCCAGATTGTTGGGGGCAATATGCTAACTCTGGAAACCGCTTAGAGAGGGGCCGTAATTGCACTGTGAAGCAGTATGTAATTCTAAGTGTCTATTGCAATTTAGAAATGTGTTTGCACTTAATTAGATCACTAAAGTTGTGTAGATTGCATTCACTCATCTTGTTAAACTTGGTTTGTTTCAACTTGCATTAGATTTTGGGGAGGGTTTCACTTCTGGCAATTTGATTCATTTATGACCTGGTTCTGTTGTGACGGCTCTGAAAACAGGTTAACTCAGGAACCAGGTTAAGCAAGCTATGAGAGCCTTAAAGTAACACCTCTCCTGCGCGAGCTGCACTGGCTGCCGGTGGCCTTCCGGGTGCGCTTCAAAATCCTAGTTACCACCTT
>JANHGD010010476.1:118261-136825 GCA_027560375.1 Imantodes cenchoa
TTTTGCTAGTGTTTATGTTTATATCAATAATTTCTATCTTGTATGTACTCGACAAATAAATAAATACAAATACAAATCTTCAGAATCCTATTGAAACTTTCCATTTTTGACAGTGGCTTGTTCAATAGTGTTTTGAACAGGATCTATACATTTCTAGGAGACTGATTTGAAATGAATATGTAAAAAAATAATCTTTATCATTTCTGCATTACACAGCCATTGCCAATATACTTTAAGGTAAATGATGTTACTATAGTAAATTGTTTTTTTCCTATATTCATGTTTACTTTGATTTCTATTGCATTTAAAGCTCTGTGCTTTAAATACATGTTAAAGTGTGTGCCTTTAAGTTAGCATTAACTCCTGGCAATTGTCTAGATAAATTCCTATCATTTGGAATAATATTCCAAATACGTTCCAAAGTGGCTTGCCATAGCTTTCTTCCTACCGTAGGTTTGGGAGTGACTGGACCAACATCACTCAGCTTGCTTTGTACCTAGAACACATAGTCTCCTGTTTCTAGTCTAGAATTTAGTTTCTAGTCTAGTATCTTTAATCATTATACCAAACTGGCTGTCGTTCAAAGCACACATAACTATTTAATGTACAATAGATAATTACCACAGATCTAGCTTGTGAACCCTATAGCATGGGATTGCCTTTATTTGAAGCAAGAAAGGAATTTTGGAAACCAGAGAAAATGGAATCATATATGGTATTCTGAAATTTTGATTGTAATATTCTAAGGAAGAACAGTTTTTTGACGTGTTATAATTTATATTATAGGAAGAAAATTTTGAGTGTTTACAGTATATTAGCTACAAATCAGAAAGATTCTAGCTGTACCTTTAAATACTAACGCATTTTATAAAAAGACATAAACTCACAAAAGCTAATGCCTTTTTAAAATGTTAGTTTGAGACAATGCTATGAGATGCTATTTGATTATAGACTTTCATGTGATCATTCACTCTAGAAACGTTTCTAGTTTCCTTTGACAACTACTGTGAAAAATGGTGCATAATTTTTTACTATTTTCATGCAAAAGAAAAATTAAAACTGTCTTATAATAGGCTTCAAAGACTTTTTCTCGAAACCAAAGAAAGTTCAATCCACTTTAATACTCCGTCTCCTCCCCAAAAGGCAGTGGTGAGATCCCTAGCTGTCATAAGTTGCTCATCTCTGGTTTATATTATTTCAAACATTTTCCATAAATCACACAGTATAGGCTACATTGCATTCTGCAAGATAATAAGTAATTATAGAGAGTTCCTGCTGTGTACGGCTTTTTCATAATTTCCTTTTCATAAATAATAATTCCCTTTCATAAGTTATCACCAGCAAGTATTTAAAAACTGTTCCATGCTTCATTCTGAAATTATATTTATATGATTCTTTTTTCCCCCTCCATTTGCAGTTGCTTGTATTCACCTTACGGAGCTTATGCTCAAAGCAAACTTGCCCTTGTATTATTCAGCTATCAACTGCAACATCTCCTGACATTAGAAGGGAGCCATGTGACGGTTAACGTTGTAGATCCTGGAGTAGTGAATACGGATCTCTATCAACATGTGTGTTGGGCAGCAAAAATGGTCAAGTGGATGACAGGCTGGCTTCTCTTAAAGGTACTTGGAAATCCTTTAATAGTTCTACATCACTCTGATCTTTTTGTACATTGTTAAGTATGTTTTCTCTGATCTCTATAATTTAGTGTACTTTTTACACTCCTCCTCTATTTTTCTTGGAGTTTTCCTGTGCTGTCAGTGTGAGAACATTTGTCCCTAAGAAGTTGAATCCAACACAATGAGGCTCTATTGGGGACCCATAGATCACAGCAAGTCTCCAATTAATTGCATTCATCCTCCAGTAGCCCAGAGGTAGTCCTGACACACTGCTGTAGTAGCTCAAAGTATTCAAGGCACAGTTTTAACATGGCTTGCAGTGTTCTGGTGTCCTCATGGGGCCGCTCTAGGAGCAGCAACAAAGATTGGTTGTGCCGTTTGACAGCCGACTATAAAAGAGAGCTGTCAAATGGTGGTTACCTCAGAGAGGTTTACTTGTTGCCTCAATAAGTTCTGAGTTGTTAATAAATGTTATGTGTTAGCTCATAACATGGTGTCGTCTCAGTTATTGCGCCCAGATTGGCTTGTCCTAGAGAGCATGGCTAGCCAGCTTTGTCTTCACTTTTGAAACTCTGAGATTCCTATAGCATCCTTCTCTTTAACGATGAAAATTTTTATAAAAGACTATTTAGACCCAATGCATGATTTTCAAATAAGTGTGACTAAAACTCAGCACAGATTGTCAACATCATTATACCTGAGCAAGACTATTTCCTTGGCTCAGTGCTAGAAAGGCTGTCTGGCACACTAGTCTCTATCAATTAACATTTGGGTGTCACCTTTGAATTTATATTCTATCCTGGATTCAAAATAGGAAAGACTTCAGGAACTTTTGTAATTAGACCTTCATCTTCAGTCGTGTGAGTGGCAGACAAGTGGATGACTGAGATGACCTAGAGAGTCTGTGCTAGCTATTGGTGAACTCAAGGAGATCCTAGGTTCTAATCCATTCTCACCATGGAAAACTCACTGGATGATTTTGAGCTGTTCATTCATCCTTTGTTTAATCTACTACACAGGCTTGCTTGTGGTCGACGGAGGGTATATAAGTATATCTTTTGTAAAATCTAAAATAGAAGTCTAAAACAGTAGATTCATAAATAAAATCTTGCTGTTTGCATTAGTACATCATTTTCTTTAAATACTTCATGTGAAGAGTTTGGTTGCAATAATATCATATATTGTACTATTATCATGTAAATATAATGCAATACTAATAATATTTCATAAGCTTAATGAAATATTTCTCATCATGGTGAAAGATGAATAGCAAAGTTGACCAAATAACCTTCCCCCCCCCCTTTTTTTTTTCTTTCAATAAAAAATATGGCTTTTCTGTCTTGCCCAATGAAAGGGTAGCTGCAATATGGCCCTTTTGAAGTTGTAATTATAAGTCAGTTGCACCTTCTGTAGTTGTCCATAAGATATATTTTGACAAATAAAGGATATATTTTGTTGGAAATGCTGTAAATTTGAGAATAAATATTTTCCCTTTTAATAGAACTGTATTTAAATAACAGCACACAGAGAGCTTAATAATATCGCCTAATCACTCTATTTCTCAGGTGTGTGTGCACATGTTTTTAAAAAGTAATTCAATAGAAATGGATTTTGTGGGGGTGAATCTTCTTTAAAAAAACAAATCCTGTTGCTTTCTGTATTTGCGTTTGGAAGTATTAAAAAAATAGCTTGCCTCACCTGCTGACTATCCTTTTCTTCTGAAATATAAAAGATGTGGTACGTCCTATCAAGCGATTGCAATTGTGCTTCAAATGTTCTTTGTGCCATTCTGCTTTACCTATGTGACAGAATAAGCCATTGATTTCATCAAAGGAGATGAAACGATTTATTAAAAATTGTGGCTGCTGCTGTTTATGCTATTTTCTATACTCCTTCTTTCTTCGTATGTCTAGTGAAGTACCAGCTATATTGACAGAATAAAACATAGGGGTGCAAGTAAACTAAATTAAATCTGCCATACAGGTTCATTTTAAGCACTGTGTCCTCCATGTAATAACTAGGAACAAGATAAATGCTCATGTGGCCATGAAAATTGCTTCTGTAAGACAAAACATAAATACAGTAGTAAATTTTATAACCTTTGATTTAACTCCCTGAGAACTGTCTAGAGCTTCCATCAGAAAAATACAGGACGAGAGACATAATTTATCATGTAGGCACATCAATTGAAAAGAGTCTGTGCTGAGAAATAAATGTTAGCATTGTGATGAGTACTGTGATGAGAAAATGGGAGCTGCAGGAAACGTGTCCCACAAATCAAGGAATCTTTTTCATAGAGAAAAACTTTAGGAAATATGGATTGGATACACAATATGCTGCTGTCTTGGAATGAAGTACTTTGCTGACAGGCAACAAAGTTATGGGATTCCTCCAACTTTGTCTTAAGTTCTTCATAAGTCTCCTGTTGAGTTTATCAGTTCTATTCACTCTGTGTTGGTTTCCTTCATGTCTGAAAATATTCTCTTTTTCTTTCTTTTTCTCATCTGTCCATGTTGTTATATATTTTTGAACACATATGAAATACAGATGGGACAAATAAAGTGCAGATCATGAAATACTTTTATAGGCATGGATAGATAAGTGATAGACAGATCATCTGCATAAGGTTAAGAAGTACCAAAGAATAAAGATACAAAATACAAATTTAAAACTGTAAAATAAAATAAAAGTTGAAAACATTGTCAAGGGAATTATGGTGATACATTCCTGCCTTCACTTCCTTCTTTTCTCCCAGCCATTAACCATTACTTAAATATTTATGCTATCTTTAATATTTAATATTAAACATTGGTGTTTATTGCTTGTATCTGTTTAAGTCATTCCATTTGTTGTTTTTAATTCATCTCTTGATTCCTTTCCTAGAAGCCATGTCCCAGATGTAGAATCTGCCTGACATATGTAATATGTCAATTCCTGCTTAAATTATATATGTACTATATTATATATATAGTGTCAGTTTTGCCATTGCTGAACATTCACCAGATTTGTTCTCCCAGTTTTGTATCATTAGCAATTTCACTTTTTTTAAATGTTATGATAGGTTTCCAGACATTAAATACGGGACAATGAGCCACAAATATGAAATATCGTAAAATTAATAATAATTGAAAGTTTGTGATATTATAAGATATTTCATATACATTTTCTGATCAATGACCCTGCTTGGCTAACACAACTGAAGTCATTGAAAAACTGCAGTGAGTAAATAATATATTAAATCAATATGAAATTAGGATACAACCTGCATAACCCAAATTTTGGACATGGCATGATTCCATGGATAAGATTGTAGTCCAAGAATTTAATTCTAGTTGATAACCTAGTTGATAACCTAGTTGAGGTTATCAACTGGATTAAATTATATACTTCTTCAATACATGTTTCTAGACATCAAGGTATTCTCCCAGATTTGGTTTGCTATTCTTCCATAGAGGAAATCAGAAATCATTTCCAATAAAAGCCATACATTGAATGTATGTACTATTTTAATTAATGCTTCAATGATTTTATTGTTATTGATGTTTTTTTAATAGATTGTTGTATTATTCTGTATTGTTTTTCCCATTGTTGGAAGCCGCCCAGAGTCCTTTGGGAGTTGGGCGGCCTATAAATACAACAAAATAAATAAATAAATAATACAGAATCCTTGAAATCATTAACATATATAATGCTAAGTTAATATATTTTGAAGGGATACATGGGTTAGTAAAATCTAGTATGAATACCATGGATTGCAATTAGATTGCAGAATTTATAGTCTACATAGTATCATTTTCTGTTTTTTTGCAAAACTGCTATCATGTTTTGGTTTTTTTTAAATCCAACTTGTTTGTTATATTTCAACATTTTTGGAAGTCAGAATTATTTATTTTTGCTGGAGTTATTATTTAACAGTAAAACATCTTATACAAATTTTTAGTATAATCTTTGAAGTATATTGAATATTTTTCTTTTGAAATTCACACTGTTGCATCTCTATTACTATATTCAAACACTGTCTATTCAATCATACAGTTCTACTATCTCTTCAGGACTTATCTTTCCCGCGGAGTTTTTGCCTCACATTTACAGATATCAAACCTAAATTCTCGTAACCGTGTTTGTGCATGATATTTCCAGAGTTAACACTTTCCTTTGCGATTGGCAAACAATACATTTTTCAACACATAGTATATGTTTCTTAAGTCAGCAGCTTCTCGTCTTATTTATTCTCTCTGAAAAGCATTGTATAGATTAGATCTGCATTATTATTGTTTTTGTGTTTAAGTCACTCTTGCAAAATCCATGCAGTGTTCTTCGCAATATTTTTGGAGGTGTTTTCCCCTTGCCTACTTCCTAGGACTGAGAGAGAAGGACTGACCCAAGTTCACCCAGCTGCCTTCATACCTAATGCAGGACTAGAATTTGCAATATTCTGCTTTCTAGCCTGGTACCTTTAACTACTTACACTATATTATTATATTAATACTAAAAATTACTGACAAAATATGTATTACAGCTATAATTGCACATTTGCTCTTTTGTATAAATTTATGCTGATATGTAAAGTCTACTGGATCCTAGTGTACATTTCAACTGACAGGAAATAAATATATTGCTAATCAGAAATATAAGTCCCTTAAATTGTTCTGAAATTGGATGTGGCTCAGCAGTTGCCAGTCTGTTCTGAGTTTTCCTTGTAAAGAGACTCTTCGTTGCAGATCCATGTTTTAATGTGGGACCTTGTCAGAGTACAAATATATACGTTACTCTCTTTATGTTGTGTTAATTTATTGCAAGGATTTAATTATATCTGAGGTTGAAATATAAATATTGATTAGGTTACCTCGAACTTATTTTAAAAAGTAAGTGAATTTAATTATATTTTCTGCCTCTTTGGTTAACCTTATAACTTTTATTTATTAGTTTGTTTTGTTCCCCTTTTCATTTGCTTCTCTTCAATTTCCCCCCTCCAAATACAGTTAAATTGTTTTTATCGCTCAGTCCAAGTTTTTACCATTTTGAGTCTTAACCACTTCTCTTTGATTGTCTAGTCCAAATAGTTCAACTTCAACATTCCACAATAGCTTGAACGTTTAGCATAACTAATCTTAACCTGTGGGTCCATGATTTAATAATCCCACAAGAATTTATCCAGTATTGATTGATTGAATTTACATCCCCTTCCTCACTTTTCAAAGCAACATTGGGTAGTTTACAACTAAAATATTTCATATACAGTATGTGTTTAGCAGATTCTATCAGTGAAGTTATGTTTGCGAAAATGAGTGCAGATGCTGTTTTGCAATCCTTAGCTTGTGCCGTGAATTAGAGTTTAGTTTGGAAAATATTGAAAATCATTGATATTTTGACTCTGCTGTGTAACTTACAGTCACAAATATTTCCAGAGCCTTCCCTCAGATCCCATAGCATCTGATATAAGCTTCAGGAAGTCAGGAAGGGATCATGTCAGGCAGCAAACTCCATCACTTTGTGAGAAGGACCCCTGCCTAGACAATCATCATTACTTTACGCCCCCATCCCTCATCCAGTGACAAAGTAATGTGGGAATGTGGGCAGAATGTGAAACCCAGAGGAGCAAATTTCAAGCAGGGCAATATCTCTACCTTCCTCCAAGCACGGATTGATAATACATGCCTGGTCTGCACACTCCCAGCAACCAAGTCTTTATTCTATACCCAGCATTTACTAGGAAGTGTTGCTAATACATTTTTGTTTATTTGACAAGAGACAAAGAATGGATTGTGAGGGAGGTATGGTAGAGTAAACCACTAACTTAATTTTATTTTTATGAAATGGAGGCACTGGCTAAGCAAACATCCGGGGCTTGCTCATCCAGTTCCCGAAGAATGCTCTATAAAGGGATAGTAGGGAACTCTTTGGATTTCTTATTTCTGTTCATCAAATCTACCCAATCAGAAACACTATCTCCGCTATTTATATACAATTTATTGGTTTGTATATATATTGTCTGCTTTGTCCTTGTAAAGTTCCAAAACAACAGCTCTAGCCCAAGTTTTGCTTTCTTGCTTGCTTTCTTGCTTGCTTGCTTGCTTTGAAGAGATTTGCGGCAGAAAGAAGGTAACCCCAACTTCTACATGCCTATTTTTGTGTACAAAGCAACCATGCCGCCTTTAGTTTTGGAAGAGAACAACATGGAGCTTCCAATCTTTTTTGTCTGGCCTTCAACAGATTTAATATATCAAAGGTGTTTAGAGAACAGCCTATTTCAGAAGACCAACATCATCATGATATTCTTTGGAAGGCAAGATTTATGAATTGCTGTAGTGCCTTAACTTCAGAAATTATGTGGGCTAGCTGAGGAGCCAGGGCCTGGAAAACAGGCCAGACATCTCTTCAGTGGGAAAGTACTTGGCTTGTGGCTCCTTCATTAATGCAGCAATGTAATGTTTGCAGCAGTCCCTCTGTGTTGGAGCTAAGCCAGAAATGAATTAGCTGAATTGCTGAAAATCTGTGACTTTATGAGAACACAGGTGTAATTCCAGTCCTGAATTGGCAGAAATGCCACATGTGGTATGAATTGCTGGAGAATACAAACGAAAGGCTGCTGTTGTCCTTGGGGATTTTTTCTTGGCATCTCCTTGAACTAGATAGAATTTTGGTCTGATTCACCACAGTTTATTATTATTTATTTATTTTATTTTATTTTATTTTATTTCTATACCGCCCTTCTCCCGAAGGATTCGGGGCGGTGTACAGCCAAGAATAAAATACTGAATATAAAACATAATAAATACAAAAATACATTAAATATAGGATGGCTGCCAATTAAAATCCGATTTAAAAACCCAAATATAATTTAAAATTTAAAACATTTTGCTAGGCCAGACCGGATTGCTGGAACAGAAAGGTCTTCAACTCTCGCCGGAAGGTGCGAAGGCCGGGATCCGTCGCAACTCTGGGGGGAGCTCGTTCCACAGGGTGGGTGCTCCCACAGAGAACACCCTCCCCCTGGGGGCCGCCAGTCGACATTGTTTGGCCGACAGCACCCGGAGGAGCCCCTCTCTGTGGGAGCGTACTGGTCGGTGGGAGGCTGTTATTGGCTGAAGGCGGTCCCGCAGATAACCAGGTCCTAAGCCATGGAGCGCTTTAAAGGTGGTCACCAGCACCTTGAAGCACACTCGGAAGACCACCAGCAACCAGTGCAGCTCGCGCAGGAGAGGTGTTATTCAGGAGTGCCAAGTTGCTCCCAAGACTACCCCGTGGTTACTTATTTCCGTGGTTTGGGGTGTTTTGAAACCACAGGATGTTAAATTAGGTGCCTTTCTCAACTCAAGTTGCAGGTGCAGGAGAGAAATATGGATTTTTTCTGTTGGAAAAACAGGTGGTTTGTGACTGACCCATGGCCTTCCCTTCCTGATCACGTAAAGCAGAAATCGTATTTCCCCTGTTGCTTACGCTGTTCAACACCTGTATTGTTGTTTCAAGGCAAAGGATATTTAAAACATCACACTGACATCAGAAACAATGTCATATTAATCAGTCAGGAAGGTCAATTCTAAAGAGCAAAGAGGAAGATGTGTGTGCATATTGATAGGTTACTCTGCTCCTAGGTATGACTGTAAAATGACAATTGTTTATAAAAGACAATTCTATTCTGTAAGAAATAAAACAGTAGCTTTAAAACCACTTCTGAAAATGTTTTAGGGGGAGCTGACTACTTTAACGAAGAAGAGGGATGAAGTACATGAACTTTACTGTGCTTGTCCCTTAAATCTCTTCTGGATTTGCTTTGACCAGACCTGGAACAGTTATGATGGTATATTTAGGTGTCACTCACAGAATAGGATCAGCATCAGCATGTTTTAGAAGTTACTTTGTGCACACGCATGACACATAAACTATTTTGTTGCAATGGTTCAGTATGGTTTGCGTTACTAAATTGATATTTGATTGGATTGGACTTCTTGCAGTGTTGCATTCAAAATGTTAATGGTATTTTGGTAGGTCAGATCATAATGTTCATAGTTGATCCACATGTGGAGGGACCCTCACTTGGAAGTATAATCTGTCTGTCTGTCTGTCTGTCTGTCTGTCTGTCTGTCTGTCTGTTTATCTGTCTATCTGTCTATCTATCTATCTATCTATCTATCTATCTATCTATCTATCTATCTATCTATCATTATCTATCATCTATCTAATCTATCTGTCATGAATGCAATGCGACTACATTTATTTTAAAAATCCTAAGATTTATTTCATAAGTTGGGATTTCACCATATATTAGCATATCTTACAATAAGAAAAATAGTGGTCAATAGGTTCAGATGATTCAGGGCTGCTTGGTGACTAAAATATTTCTGAGGAGATTGAATAAATACTTCCCCTCCGTGTTCTGGGTCTTTTAAAATCTGACAACTTTGCCAAACTGGGAATCAACATTTTTAATTAGAAGGGGCCAAGTCTTAGTCTTGAAAATTAATTAAATTCAAACATTTACTTTGAGGACATCCGTAAATTAATTGTCAAAGCCATGATCTAGGATAGCAAGCCAAGTGAGACTTGTTTACTCACTGGTGGAAACCATTGTATATAGCACCCCAAGTTAGATAAATAATGAATGTATAAGAGGAGTGAATCAACCAGGCCATGCTGCATTACCATTTTTCTGGACATAGAAATGTATACATTGGAACAAAACCTATAATACATCCCATTTGAAACAGGTTATTTGGAAAAGAAGAAAAATCTGATTTGTTTATTTCCTCCTAATACATTCCCTACTCTGTTCATTTCCCCATTGTGGTTGCATTTTTATTTTTCTGACTCACTCTTTGCTACTGAATCATATGCACAGCCCAATTACATGATTACATTTTTATTTGATAATGTCATAACATATTGTATCTATGCCTCTTCGTCTATCAGCCTTGCAAGGTAATCCAGACAAGAAGCACATTCAGAACTATCTTATTGTAAGGTTACATTAACAGAATCAAGCAACTTTGAAAATGTATTTTCTCTCTGTTGTCTTTGTAACCCTCAAAACTAGGGAGTATCCCTTCTGAGACATTTCTTCTGCCAGCTAAGCTGCTGATTATTTGACCATTGCCCTGGCTGTGGCTCTTCGTCCTGTCATTTCCACACACCATTACATCATCTGATAGTATCATGAAAGGCAAGCTTTACAATGCTGAGCATCTGGTAACTGTATCTAATCATCCATCCCAGAAGAAAAACCAGGATGATGATGAAGATTTGAATGGGCCAGGTGCTGAAGCTCTGAACCAAGGGCAATATGAAGCTAAAAATACTTTTCCAGGATACACTGTACTGACCCTTCATTTTTGCTTTTCTGGCCACCAGACCGAAAGCAAAAAAACAGTTGATTGGCAACTTTCCAATTCATTCTGTTTTCTCAAATCCAGCTGTATGAAATCTCTGGGGAGTGTTCGTGCTGTAATATAGAACAACTAATGAGAAAAACAAGAAGCCTTCACTTTTGGGGTTTTTTTTAGACTGGCGGAGGCAGGGAGGTTAATATTGTCACCTCAGATGCAGGAATGAAATCTGATGCATCACAAATTTGACAAGAAAAGGCCTGATTTGTCAACATGCATAATCTATTGTGCAACATGAATAATTTGTGTGCAACATGCATAATCATAAGTCCTTGCTATTTAATTTGGCAGCACACAGTCATTTTAGTTGGGCATTGTGCGTTTGAGAGGCACTTCCTGGAGCTGCCAAAGCTTAGCAATGGTTCTGTAATGCAACAATTTATTTTCCAGTCACTTGATATTTCTAATATCTCTAATTTTGTTTCATTTTGGTTTTCTGGAGGACTGGCTGGATATGGCTCCATACAGTAATTGAGTTTTTTGGATTCACAAAACATGAAATGGAGCAATGCTGGGTTAGTGGTGTCATGCAACACACTGATCTCATCATTGATCTTATTAAGCGTCTTGGTGAATTGTGCTATGATGCATGAAACCTGCTTCTCAAGACTCATTATGGATACTCTTAGAGCAGAAATCAACAACTTCAGATTTGCAAGATATACTTTAAAAAAGCACATACTATAACATTGAGGTCTGCTAATCAGTATCTTAAGTGGTGTCTCAGGTAGGCAGGCATATAAAAGTATCTGAGGAACACTTGGAATTCATATTCAGTCCAAGAATTTGTAATTACTATAAAAATAAATTTTGAAAGATGTCTCCGTCAATTCTATTCCAAAAATATATGGGCCTCCCTCCCTGCCTGAATATTATTATTTTTTGCCCCAGGGAAGAGTGAAAACTTTCTAATTGCTAATATTATTAAAACATTTTTCATCTATTGTATTTCACCCAAAGATTAAAACTAGATCTCAAACTTCCCTCTACTCATCTTTAACTTAAATAAGCAACTAATTATGTTTGCGTGATACCTAAATCAAAAATCCCAGTTATCTTAAATTCCATATGACCTAACTCTTTAACCAATTTTAGACATGTTGTGTTGTCTGTACCAGAAATAACCATCATTTTCAATTTAGGAAGCACAAAACGTAAAGCTTTTGATGACAATCTTAGTTACAAGAGTGCTTAATTCCTGTTTTGTGTTTCCTTTTTTTCATAAAAGGACAAAGTCATCTAATCTCCCAGAAGTCATATTATGAGAGTGGGGTACAGAAGGATGATGCAGATCAAAACAGTCAAGAAAGTGGTGAGGGAAGACCTAGCTGTTTGAATGAATTCAAGTTGCCAGATCTGGATAGAATACATTCTAGAGTGCTAAAGCAATTGGAAGATGTGATCTATGAATAATAACTCCTGTGTTACAGATGAAATGCTGGAAAATTGGACTAAAGTTAATGTTCCGTGGGAAATGGGAAAAAAGTGGACCATTGGAACTGCAGATCAATCAGAAATACCTTGGAAACTTCTAGATAATATCATCCAACAGTAGACTTGCAAGTAATTAGAAAGAAGCAAGGTGATTATTAAAAGCATACATGGATTTGTTAAAATAGATTGTGATTAACACTAATCTTATTGCTTTTTTGACATATGACTAGGTTAGTAGACAAAGGGAACATAGAGAATACAGTTACTTAACATTTCAGTAAGTCTTCGGTAAGACATTTGAGAAAAAGTTGACGGTAGCTTTTTTCTTGGGAAAAAATGGAACAGGATGGGATGAATATTTCCACTACCAGATGAACTTACATCTGGCAACAGCTGGTTACTTACAGTTGTTGAACAATGAACAGCCACATGTAATGTGCAGTTATTAATAGATCTATATCTACATAGAGACGGATATGCAGTGGAATATACTTCAGTCATGTATTCAGTCTCTTCAATCATTTTCTAAATGACATAGATCTGGCGATAGAATGGATAATCAGCAAATTTGCACATGACAGAAAGGGGGGAGTGCTAACATCTCAAAACAGGTTCACAATTCACAATCTACCTTGATAGATCTGAACATTGTGCCTTTTCCAATGTTATACCTTTCAATGGCAAGATATGTACAGGTGAAACTTGAAAAATTAGAATATCGTGCAAAAGTGCATTTATTTCAGTAATGCAATTTAAAATGTTGCATTAAAATCAACACAGACTGTGGAAACTTCACACTGGACTTCAAGCATCTTGCAGTGTGTGCCTCTCCATTCTTCCTCTATACTCTGGGTCCTTGGTTTCCAAATGAGATGCAAAAGTTTCCACAGTCTGTGTTGATTAGTGAAATAAATGAACTTTTGCACGATATTCTAATTTTTTGAGTTTCACCTGTATATAAATAATGCATAAGATTGCTGTGCATTTTCATGCTCTCATTCAGGATGAAAAAAATTCCAGCGTGACAAATTGTTTTTCCTCTCACTTCAAATATGTCTCGAGTAAGAAAGGATTATGAGCAGGTTGGCCTTCTACAGAAATATAGGTGCCCTCCTTTTCATTTTAATCAGTTTATTTTAATAATTTATCCTGGTACCATATTTCTTTGGGGTTTTAGCACCCCAGTTTTCTTCCCAAAATTTTAACCCTATTTTAATTTATGGCTCTTCTATTATTTAAATAAAACTTTTATCCAGGGGTGAAATTCAAAATTTTCCCTACTGGTTCTGTAGGCGTAGTTTGGTGGGAGTGGCAGGGGACGAATACTGCAAAATCTCCATTCCCACCCCACTCCAGTGGAAGGATATTGGAAAATCTCCATTCCCACCCCACTCTGCGGCCAGCCAGAGGTGGTATTTGCTGGTTCTCTGAATTACTCAAAAATTTTGCTATTTGTTCTCCAGAACCTGTCAGAACCTGCTGAATTTCACCCCTGCTTTTATCCTATTCTTTATAACCTAAACATGTTCATACATTCTCCATTCTCTCTTCTCAAATCTCAAGGAGTTATATTGTTTTATCCCATACATTTATTACTATTCCCATTTTCTATATCCTTTTTCTCACCTGCTTCTTTGGATATAGTATTGTTATTCCTTTGTTTGTTCTAATCAACCAATTTTCACTTGTGTTAGATTTGTCGTATCAGTAATCTCTTAGTTTGAAATGATGCTTGTTATATTAATTTTATGTTTGGTATATTGGCATGATCTCTCTTTTCTATGTGAGTGATTTAAACATCTACTTGAATTGGTATTAAATAATTTATTTTCTTTACATTTAAATAAAGTGCTGAATCAGAAAGTGGACAAATTCCAGAAGAAGAAAATAATGAAGATAAGAAAGAAGATAATACAGAAGATGCAGAAGATAAAGTGGTAATGTTATCAGTGTGAAAAATTTGAGAAAATGAAAATCAAATGCAGATTAAATCAGAAGCTTTCAATACATGCAGTACATGTTTAAATTGGGGAACAAGAAAGCAAAATATATGGTTATATATTTTAGGAAAGCAAAGTGGGATACATACCACATACCTTCTAAAAATCACCCTCACTTTGTTTTGGGTGGAAGAGATATCCTTGTGCTCTTTCTAGGAGGACTGACGGAGGACTTTAGGTCTCAGTGAAACTTCCTCACAGAATTTAGGAATGGTGTTCTCATAACATGAAACAGGAGTAATGCTTGTGGTTAATAAAGATTTGCATTCCAAAGGCCATAACGTAGGTTGGGGTAAGTAGGAAGATTTTTTTAAAAAACTGGGTTGTAAAGAGAGTCAGTTGGGTTGTTCACTTTGGCTTTTGTGAGCCTGTTGGACTTCAAATAAGGCAGTCTATTTTTTAATCCTCCGTCTTCAAGCTACAAGTAGAACATTCTTATAGAGGGATTATGTGCTGCGATGTGTTATACAGAAACCTACTGAGCAGTGCCAGCAGTATACAAATTGCAAGGAACATATAACATTTATTGTTATATTTCTTCTCTTACTGGTTGTTCTCCCCATTTTTACGACAAACAAATTCCCAGCTCCCCATTATAAGCAAAAGAAGATTTGAATCTATGACAATGTCAGAGCTCCTTCTGTGCTGATTTGGGTGAATGTGAATGAGCCAAAGAAGTTTAGAATTTAATTCAAAAGCATAAATATGCTTTCTATTCTATTCTTCGTCTTCAAAATCCAACCAGTGTTTCCACATATGTCACAAGAAAAGCCATTCCCTGCATGATCTTTGTAAGTATACCTGTTCTAAGCCTTTCGTTGCTGCCTTATGAAGTGCTAATCTGTAGCGCATTATATGACTGCTGGATTCTGTACTATTGATAGTCAATCCTATATATACTATTTGGTCATTGGTTGCATTGTACCCTGTTGCTATCTTATCCTTCCTGACTATAAATGCAGCACTGTTCTTCCTTGGTTTTTTTATGTCCAGTGTATGAGACAGCACAATCTTCTGATTAAAAGAGTCCAGTCCTTGTCCATGTCATTCTGCTCATGCCTAAAATGCCAATATATTCTTGATTCATTTTTCATTGTGTTGAGTTTTCCCATGTTCATGAATCTTACATTCTAAGTTCACACTATAAATCTTTCTTTGCAGCTTTGAATATTCCTGCTAGCAATGTCAAAAACTATATATTCTGACAGTTATAATCTAGCCATTATAAACACCATTAGCATTCTGAAAGGTTCTTTGCTTTTCCTTGGCAGCATCCAAGTCCAAGTGCCATTCAACCTCTTGAAGGGTCTCTCATCCAGCATTATATGATTAGTTTTTAGCATTCTTTGCTCTTCCTTCCCAGGAATATTGCTTTGCCATGTTGAGGCAGCATAAGAGGATTTGAGTGGGATTCCAGTTATAGACAATGGAAAATAAGATTGTGCTAGAAGTCAGCAGAACAAAATACAAATCTTAACTTTTAGTTTGTTTCACTTATTGTAGCCAGAAGACAAAAATGCAACAGAGGAAGGAGCAGCTACTACTCCCTTGATAACCACAGAAGAAGCAGGAGAAGTTCCTCCTACACTGGCTATGGAAGAGGGAACAATTAGTGGCATGGAGGCCACTGAGGAAAGAGAGGGAAGTGCTGCCATGATAACCAAAGAGGAAGAAACAAAAGATACTCTCATTGTGCCTACAGAAGAAATAACAGGCGGTGTTTCCATGGTATCCGTGGGAGGAAGGTCAAAGAGTGCTCTTATGACAACCTCTGAGGAGAAATTCGCAGGACAGACAGATGTGTCAAGTATGTCATTGGTAAGCATTTCTGAGCAAATAGGACCATCTCTCATCCAGGTAACTGATGCTTCTTGGAGAATGTAGGAATTTAATATTTCTCTCTCTTCCCCATCCTCTCTCTTTGTATTAACTAGTCTCCTTAAGGCAGCTGTGCTACAACAGGTAATGAGAAAGCCTAACGTTTCATTAGGTTCACAATTTAGCCTTATTATATCTCAGAAAACCTGTCTGAAACAGCAAAGAGGGAACTTGGTCTCAGATTAACCAAGGGAGCAAATAAAATGCAAATAAACATTAAGAAAAATAATGTTTAAACCTATTTAGATGACCCTAATATATAGACTGTGTCAAAATGCATATTGATAATTCAGACATAGTAGCCAACTTAATGATTGCCTCCTTTCTTGTGGAAAAGCCTTAGGATGGCAGCTGCACTTGGTTTGGCTTTCCTTTTAAGGATTAAATTTGGGCCTTCTGCAAACAGATAGCCTGGAAAGGAGTGCCAAGGTATTTAAACACCTTGATTTGTTCAATGATATTAGTATTAATTTGTGACCCATATTTGTGTCTAAATCGTCCCTGCAGAAAACCATGATTTTGTTTTGTTTTGATAACGGAGGACATTATCTGTAAAGCAGAAGGCTGCAATTAATGCTTTCTTCAGTTCAGTGAATGTAACTGAGATAAGCTATTGCTGTTTAAATCACTTAGAATTGGTTAACTGAAGCAGTTTATGAAGTTGTAAATAAATACATATTTTTGTGAGCTGTCGAAAAGCATTTTGAAGTAAATTGCACACGAGGTGTAAAATAAAATAAAAAGGACATCAGAAGCTGCCTATTGTCCATATTACCGTAATTTCATTTTTAAACCACTCTCCATGCCTTCAGGAAATCATAAGTAACCATTCTTATTTGCTATGACAACTTCAGGTAGAAACTATATAGCATTACTCATTCTTAGCATCAGCACTCCTTTTTGACGTTGTCTTCTGGTAACAGTTTTTTCTGTTTTGGAAAAGCTTGACGTTTTTGGAGAAAAAAGTATGGAGACTGCTCTTTCTAGTGAAGTAACAATCTCTTTGCCATCTTCTGGAGTCAGCAGTGTAAAATCTGAATTTCCAATGCACGTGGACTTCTCTGCAATGTCAGGTTAGCGCCTTGTTTCAGTAGAATGGTCTTATATATTAATAATGCATTTCTTAGATCCAGCTGAATCTTTGCCATTGGGGCACACTTCAAAAATCTTTATTCCTGCTTATTCCTGCTTTATAAGAACACTAATCAAATTCTCCATTATTGGCTGCTTTATTTTTTTGCTATTAAAATATGGTGTCTGATATTTGAAAGTGTTTTGAGAATCTTGATCATTTAGAAAGGGATTAGTGGCAATTATATTCTTATCTACCTATATACCGAATATATAGGAGGTCAGAAATTCAAGTAGGAGTTTTATGTAACTGAACATGAATTAGCATGCACATTGATATTACTTTATGTTAGCATGTACAGTATTTATACTCACACTTAGCTACATAAAGCAGTATAGATCAATTTTCAAAAATAACAATAATCAATATAATATAATAAATATATATAGTAAATAGATGAATACAAATGGAATAAAAGTAGGCAAGCAAGGGGAAATGCAATAAAAATGGAACAAGGGAAACATATTTTGTCATGTATAACGCCTAATGGACCCGGAAGGGTTTCAGAGGGAACTTGGGGAATTTCCTGAAGCCCTTGTACACAGTCCTTCCGAGGCCCTTGCAGAAGCCTGGCATCGGGCAGCTGGGAGGGCTATCGAAAGGATTGCGCCTCTGCGGCCTCTTCGAGGTAGTAGATCCCGGAAGGCTCCCTGGTTTACTGAGGAGCTCAGGGAGATGAAACGCCATAAGAGACGCCTAGAGCGACGTTGGAGATCCAGTAAAGCTGAATCTGACCGAACACTACTAAGAGCTCATATTAGGACTTATTTAGTGGCGATAAGGGCGGCAAAATGTTCCCATTTTTCCGCTCTTATTGCATCCGCAGATTCTCGCCCAGCTGCATTGTTTAGGGTGACGCGCTCCCTCCTTAACGTAGAGGGTGTTGAAGAACCCTTACAGGGCAGAGCTGAGGAATTTGCTCAGTTTCTGATGGATAAAATCACTCAGATTCAGACAGACCTGGACTCTAATTGTACAGTACAAGTTGAGATGACTGGGGAAAGTCTTAGTCCGATTATATGGGAAGAGTTTGAACCTGCGAGCCCTGAGGAAGTGGACAAGGCCATGGGAGCTGTGAGTGCCTCCACCTGTATACTGGATCCGTGTCCCTCTTG
>JANHGD010010482.1:0-11468 GCA_027560375.1 Imantodes cenchoa
AAAAGTTAAATGAACTTCAATAGCTTGATTGAGGCAATGATCTGACTTCCCTTTTGAGTTTGCACAGTTAGGATCGTCCTAAATTGTTGTCTCAAGTGTTGTGACGACCGGAAGAAGAAGAAGCAGAGTTGTTCAGCCTGGCCAAGTTCCTCCAGCTCTTACCTTGTCGATGATTCTTCCAGTGACTCCCATTCCATTCAGGATGGTGACGTTGACAATTGTGGGCATGCCTCCGTAGTAGATGGGCTGAGAGCAATAGGGCCACATGTAAGGGCATTCTGTCAAGTCAATGTAACTTGGACTCAAACTAAAGGGAAAATACAATGGGCAGGCATAAACAGGTGATACGAAATCCAAAAATTCTCCCTACCGGTTCTGTGGGCATGGCTTGGTACCGGGTGGACGTGGCCAACTTGACGTCACTCACGTCATTCAGAGCCAGGAGCTGCACATTCTGACGCACATTCAGCCCTTCTGAAGCCCCCAATGCTTTGAGTTTCCCTCCGCCATCTGGCTTGACTGCCCAAACGAACCTTGGAGCCTTCTCTTGCCCCGCTCTCCATCCTGGAGGGCCACGCATCCCCCTCCGTCACTCCTCCGTTCAAACTGCCTGCCCCGTTTCTGCAAAGGCAGAGCCCCCCCTCCCCCTGCAGGGCAATCCAAAGAGGGGAGGGGGATGCTGCAGAAAAGGTCGCCTTCCACCTGGGCCAGCGTGCCTCCCGTGCCAGCTCCACGGGGCTTGGGGCTTTGAAGCAGCTCACTGGCTTGCCACCCGGCCGACCGCCAGCACCTCTCCGGGAACTTGGCCCGCGGAGTCTGGTACTTGGGGGGAAGGAGACCATGTGGGGAGAGAACCAGGCCCGGCTGCACCACCATGGAGTCCACAACACTTTCACTTCGGCCTAGGCAGCAGCAGGGTGGGCCAGTACGGGTAGCCCTTCATGTTGGTAAAACCAAGTCGCCATACTTGTAGTCACATGGCTGGCCGGAGCATGACATGGCGCAGGCAGTGAGGCCAAGGCAGCCCTGGCTGAGCGATCACTGTGCCTCCCCATCAACAGGCGTGCTGGGGCCACCTTGCTCGCCGCCATGATGCACTGCACTTGGAAGGGGCCGCCGCCGCCACTCTCCCTCCCCACCTGGCTGCAGACATCCACCTGCCTTCCCGAAATTCTCTCTCACTGTCAGAACATTTCTCCTTATTTCCAGGTTGAATCTCTCCTTGATCAGTTTCCATCCATTATTCCTTGTCTGGCCTTCAGGTGCTTTGGAAAATAGCTTGACCCCCTCCTCTCTGTGGCAGCCCCTAAAGCACAGCCTTAGCAGCAAATACACTGGGTTTAAATACAAGGCGGGTAATAGCAAGAGATGCAGAGAAATTGCTCCAGCCCGTAGTAGTTTACTAGTTTGCTTGGTAACTGAAATTCAGAAGTGGAATCTGAGATCATTAGGATTTGGGTCTGCTTGCTAATGGAAGCCAAGCCTGCTGGAGAGATCATTAGGAAAACATTACTGCTCATCACCTGGTGTTTGACCACGGCTGCTGAAACTATTCCTGTGTGCTTCAAAGAGAAAAATGTGATAACATCTCCATTGCCCTAGAGGTCTATATAAACTCCATTTATGCGTGTAATGCCTTGATCTAGGCTTGCCTTAGGCCACGGTGCCTGTAGTTGAGATACAATTCAAATATATTTGAATGCAATTTGAGTGCCTGATTTACTGTTCGGTTATAGAGTCACTATAACCTTTCAGCTGCGTATTGCTTTTCCAGAGAGATTCTGCGGTTTTTAGTTGCAGGTGTAGGTAAGTGTAAGGAAAACCTAGCATTCCCAGGAACCCTCGGATGATTCCAATTTTTCCCCCCTCTGACCATGCTGAGAGCCTCCAGTTCTGGCAGGGTTTTTTTTGGAAATATCTAAGCAACATCATTGGCATGATCAAAAAGGAGAAACAGTCTAAATGATGTGGAATAGTTTTTAAGTGTTCCAGAATAGGTTTTGCACTTATATAATGGGAAGTAAGATTAAGCAATTAAGCTCCATGTCTATGGAGATTCTCAGTCATCAGAGTCATGGCTGTCCCAAAGCTGCTTTTTTCAAGAGGCAACTGGACTTTCTGGTTTTTCTTTGAAGACGTTTCGCTTCTCCTCCAAGAAGCTTCTTCAGCTCTGACTGGATGATGGAAAATGGAAGGATTTATACCCTTTGCAGACAGCTGGTCATTTGCATTCTTTTAGAGAGTCGTTGAGGCCACTTGGAGGTTTAACTGGGTCATCAGTAATGCAAATGGGTTGAAAGAGGGGTCAAAGAGGCCATCTATGTCAAAATTGAACAGCCCTCACTCAACAGAGGGGGAGGGATACAACATCATCTATCTGCAGTCTACAATACAGTCCTTTCAGCAGTTCCAAGAGTTCATACCCATTTGCACTACTCTGGTGACCCTGAGGACATAGATAAACCTCCAGGTGGCCTCAATGACTCTCTTAAAGGATGCAAATGACCAGCTGTCTGCAAGGAGTAGACATCCTTCCGTTTCCCACCATCCAGTCAGAGCCGAGGAAGCTTCTTGGGATGAGAAGCGAAACATCTTCACAGAAAAACCAGAAAGTCCAGTTTCCTCTTGAAAAAAAGCACCTTCGGGGTCTCCTACAGATAATCCTCCACTTATGAAGGGCAGCTTAGCATTTGTCTTCCACCAGAAAAAGATCCAGGATATTCCACCCGCCCCCAGAAACTCAAGGGCAGCCCACAATGGAATGGGTCCAACTTCCGAAAGGCCTACCTCGGAGGGCTGATCTTCCTTCCTTTCAAACGTTTCTCTCGGAATTCCCTCCTTTGCCGCCTGGAGCGACGGCCCTGGAAGAGAAGGAAGATCTGAGAGAGCAAAGAAAGGCCCTGGGCTCCGATGGGGCCTATTGTCACTGCTCCCCGGTTTACCAGCCGTGGACAAGGGCCTGCATCGAGGAGGATTTTAGATGAGTCAAGAGTGGGAAGCATCAGACATGACCTCCCCTATGTCAAAGGAAGAGGAGAGCCAGGCCCAGCCCAGCCTAGAACTCAGGAGAAATTTCCTGACAGTGAGAACAATTAATCCGTGGAATAACTTGCCTCCAGAAGTTGTGAATGCTCCATCACTGGAGGTTTTTAAGAAGAGATTGGACAACCATTTGTGTGAAATGGTACAGGGTTTCCTGCTTGAGCAGAGGGTTGGACTAGAAGACCTCTAAGTCCCTTTCCCAACTCTGTTATTCTGTTACTCTGTAAACATATACTTGTCAGTGATGGCTGTGCTTCCCAGTCTTCTTACAAAAAAAAGTATTTACATTTAATTACTATTGTTCTTAAAAGGCATTCAAGTCTCAATGGATACCTCCATATTCGGATGCTGAAAAACTATACAATACAGAGATTGTCCTGGCCCCATCAGACTAGAGTCAGTTAATTAGCAATTACAAGGTTGTAAATCCAGCAAGCAAAGACATAGACATAAATAAAGCCTGAGTTTGCAGACAATTGAATTCTTAGTGTTAACCAAAGTTCACAGGTAAGTCAGTGTTCATTAACTGAGTCGAAGAAGAATTGAGGTTTCTGAAGTATCTTATTGGCAAAGACTAAAGAGAGAGAGAGAGAGAGAGAGAGAGAGAGAGAGCACAATTTAAAGAAGATGTGGCATAACACACAATTCCAGTAGTAGATTGCACTAAAGTGGGACCTTAAATACAGGAAATGCTTAGCACGGTTGCCAATAATCTACCCAACCTCAGGTTACTCCTGAGTAGACTCACTTGCCAGTTTCCTTCTCTCTGAAACTGAACACACACCACTCTCCATACTCTCTAACTTTTCATACAGAGATAGTGATTTTCCTGCAGCCTGAGAAGATAAAACTTTAGTTAAAGGTAAGAATCACAAGGAGTAATGGGCTGGATATGTATATGCAGGATTTCCTGTTGGCCCCATCTTGGTTTTCCTCATGGGAGAATAACTCTTCAGTAGGGGGATGATCAAAACATGCTATGATCTTTGTACATGCATCATATATTCTGACGCAAACACTAAATGCTATTCTGCAATGATTTCATGACATATTATTTTTACAAACAACTTCAAATCTTGAGATTCTGCAATGGGTGATTCCAAAGGAACTCTGGTGGGAAACTAAAATTTAAGTATATGAGGAAGACTAAAGAAAAATATAAAAAGACACAAAGGAAGCAGATCCCAATAGACACAGCTATCAATAGAATAGATAGAATTCCCTTTGTGAATATTTCACCCCCACAAAACAGGAAAAATGCTCAATCCAGTATATCTGATACAAAATTATGATAGATAAATAACAAAATTATAATGAAATATCCAAAAGTGACTCTCATTTTTTGTTTTCCAATTGTCAACCACTAACTTATTTAGCAAAACCAAGAGATTTTGGGGGAGGGGCGGAGAAGCCATTGGAAAATGGCCACCATTTCTCATATCTGGTTTTTCCCCGTAGAAAATAATTCCAGAAATATTTGGACAACAGGGGTTATGCATATCTTTAAAAGTGTTCTTACATCTCAGATTTAAATGAAGCACCTCTTTGAAATGAGGCTGGAAAGTAGCACCACACTTTTAATTAGAGGGAAGCACACATGTGACACAAAGTGAGTAATTTGAAGTAGAATGGCACACTTAAAGTTCAGTTTAAGGCCAAGTGCCTCCCCTCTATAAAGGGGGCATTGTGTGTAGATGCAAGATAATTTGACTTCATTACACAAAGCACCTTGTCAATATCGATTATAGACCATCCATAAAAGTCAAATGGCAGCATTCCTTGTATTTTGGAAGAGAAAGCCACCATTGCTCATCTTGCTGAATACAATTCAGCACAACCTTCTCCCTACCTCAAGCATTTGGGATACTTCTACTAACCCCACCACTGATACATAATTCTCTACCCCCAATTGTGAAAACATACCCAAATTATAAAACTTGTTATCTCAGTAAACACAAAAGGAATGTTAAATATAGGCTAATATTTATTGCAAGGAAAGGAGATGAAGATGGACAGAGTATTGAAAGTAAAGGCATTGCTTAAGAAACTCTCTAGAAATCTCTTTGTACAACATAGTTATCATATGGAGATTATGAGAATTTTTTGTCCTGCATGGTGAACTGTGTAATGATCAATCAATTGATAGAATAATAATATTTGTAGCACATGATTGAACTGTGAGGTTCTTGGTGTTCTCTGAATTTGGCTTTCTTGCAGATCATCATCAGTGCATCAATGCATTGATGATAATAGTTAACACTGATGATGTTACTTAGTTTGGTAATGAAACATCTGCAGGAAAACCACCAAGCTTAGAGAGGACCAGAGGACCAGAGCAGTCAATTTCTCTGATTTTTAGTGGTATTTACAAAGAAGGATCAAGATCAGGGAGATTGGTTACAAACCACATTTGACTATGGAGCTCAACTGGATATGAGTCAATTACTATCAACACAATTTATTTCACAAAATCCTGAAAATAAACTGTGGGGAGACCTGAGTACAATTCCTTCAGCTCCCCCCCCCCTCCCACACACACACACAAACACACACAAACCCGAATGCAATTTTAATGCAGTTGTAACAAATAAAAATACTGAAGTTAGACTTTCCTCCAGTCATTTTATATAAGTTTCATAATTTATGCACAGTAATTTATTTCTTTGAAAATTACAGGTTTTAGAGGTCATATAATTAATTCCCCGAGGCCAAAGCATCTAGACTTTTTACCTGAACTTATGCTTCAATATCTTTAAAATACAAATGGTTTTCATCTCTTGATTTTTAATGGTACCCATTTCTTTTTCATCAACTGATTTAAGAGGTAGAGGGGAATGCCGTGAAATATTTTTTATTTATGTTTTGGGAGTATTTTTTTTGTTTTTGTTTTGCTGGAAACTCACAATCACCTGCCTGTTAAACTAATGAGTGAATCACAATGGGAATGCTTGAAGTTGTTGCAAATAATAACCACACATCTCAAGTGAATATGAAACCAAACGAGAAATTCTGCAGGTTTATTAGAGAATATAAGTTAATTTGCCAGCTGGAGTAAATCAGCATGCCTTCTAGAAAGCAATTAGAGGTTGACTAACACCAGCTGAGAATACAGCCTAGGAAGTGTGTTTAAATTTAGGAAACAAATATGGTAGGAAAGGGTAGCAGGAAGAATATTAAGGGATAGTTCAGTTACATAAATCATGTTAAAAGATATTATATGGCAATGTTCCTGGAAACAGCACCTAAATATACTCTGTAAAATTTGAGCAAATCATTTCAAGAAAATGATTGATATATCCAAGGCCATAATGCTGGTTTCCTGGTGTGTTAAGTTGGGTACCATTAGACTCTTCCTTTACTCCCGGCCTGTGGGCCGATGCAGCATGCACTGCCCATGCCCACACCCAGTTTAGTGAAGGGAGGGAAAGTCCCAATACGTCATGTGACGCCGCTGTGATGATATGAGTTTGACACCCCTGTTTTACAGCCTGACAAATTCCAAAGCTCTAAACCTTTTTAAAATGGACAAAAATATTGGCAAGCAGCACACAGGTAGTCCTTGAAATATTTTCACAGCCCTCTTTTTGACTCATGCAGGTCCTCAATGGAAGGCAGGTTGGCAGAAGTTGAAATCCAAAATATCTGGAAGATATCAAGGTTGCCTATGCTGATTTCACATCTGCTGCAGTAGTTATTTTGTCTAGTTATTTTGTCTGTATCCTTCTTAGAATGTGCTCTTAATATTCTAGATGTACTCCCTAGCCTCTCCAAAATAGCTTTGAGTCCAGTTAAACTAAATAGACATATGTTACTACCTTGAGCAGTTGGCGCTCAGAGAGGGACACAACTTCTTTCATCAACAAAACGATGCATTACCTTTTTTGCATAAGAATTAATCGAAGCTGTTCACTTAGATTTGAGAAAGTGAAGGATGTGTATGCCGAGTTAGCATGAAGATGAGATTGAAATCAGCCTTCTATTCTTGACAGACTTAACTTCAAGCAGATAACACCACTTCTTTCTTGCAATTTTTATTTTTAGCTACACAGTTTGGTGATAGCAAGTGACATTCTCTGAAGTATGTTCTGTATTCCATAGATCTATGACAGCAAACCTGAGACTAACTTATTTTAAATTTTCAGAGCCAGATGAATTATGCAATCAAGTACTAAGGGAATATGATCAAATAAACATGCGTTATTCCAGAAATCTTGATGAATTGAAATAAAAGTTTTATTTTCTATCTTCAAAAAGAGAGGAAAGGAAAATCTGGAGACTACAGTCGTGAATCCCCGTGAATCATCAAGAGATTGATTTATAAGTACTTTGAAAACCAAGGATTAATTATAAAAAGTCAAATGTTTTTGTCGAAAACACAGCTTGACAGACTAATTTTATATCATTTTTTCATCAAACAACTTCTTTAATTAACTACTTTCCACATGCTAGTAAGATAATTCCTAGGATCAATATAGACTAGAACCTTGCATTGAAAGGGAAATGCCAGATGTTCAACCTTGTTTTAGAAACAGCTGAGAAACAAGAAACTTTATTTCTGATACAGATTTTATCATTAGAAAGTGAAAGAGTAAGGGGCGTGGCCAGCGCCATAACGAAATGAAGTCATCTCGCGTTCTGCGGAGGATATTCGAAATCCACATCGTACCAGAACCACCCAGTTGGGTTGGGAAGATAAAGGGGCACCAGCTGGATAACCGGGGAAACGGCATTTCCCCTGGGGAGCCAGCACACAGCCCCTTGACCTGCGTTGTTTGGAAGCGACACAAAATGTTGTCCTAGTTGCGGCAGTCACGACAGAACGGTATGCTTATTGGCAAGATTGAAGTCATCGGAGGAGAAAATACAAAGTGTTGTACAGGAGAGCATGAAGAAGAGGAAAAAGGAAGAAAGCCGATGAGTTTAACGGCCAAAGAAACCTGAAAATTAACTAGCATTTGTTTGAAAAGAAGCCGGTGGTTGGATAATTACGTAAAAGCGGCTGTCTTTAAACTTGTAAAACTGTGGACTGAGAGACTCACTTTTTAAGCCCAGACTTTTTTTTGGGCAAAGAAAACCTTTTACAGTTTT
Organism: Imantodes cenchoa; assembly: GCA_027560375.1. NCBI lineage: Eukaryota > Metazoa > Chordata > Lepidosauria > Squamata > Dipsadidae > Imantodes > Imantodes cenchoa. The sequence goes on from JANHGD010010482.1 coordinate 8,131, forward strand.
GAATTTGCATGCTAAAACCTGGAGAATCAAAAACTATTTGAAAATTTTACCTGGCATAGTGAAAAAACTTTTCTCTTAATTGGAGTAATCAAGGAGAAGAAGAAGGGAGGAGCCAACTTAGTAATGGCGATGGCAAGGCGGATGCCGACTGCTTGTACAGATTACTGTAACATAGGCTGCGAAATCTAAATTGCTAGCAGCCGGATGGATTGAACTGTGAGTGAAATTGGAATCTTTACAAAAACGTGGGACAGGAGAAGCACGATTGGGATAATGAAGAATTCGGAGTTTGAGGAACTAATTGACTTAATAAAAGCGAGATTTGTTGATTTGGAAAAACTGGTGGAAAACTGGATTGATGATAAAGAAAAGAAGGAAACGCAGGAGGAAAGCAAGGAGATAGAGAATAAGAAGACTACAAAAGAAGGAAAAATTACCGAGCCCCTTCACATTGAAGAGGGGAGGATCTTTGGAAAGGTCTTTCTGAACACTGATAACAATGTTAAGACTATTGTTTTTAAGGATTTTGAAACTATAAAAGGGAAAAAAGTTAAAAAAAGATGGTTTAATAAGCACAGAGAGAGAAAGAAGAGATACTGGAGGAGACATAAAATAGACAGCAGGGAGGAGAAAATAAGAATAAATAAATTGGAATTTATACTAATAACATTTTTAAGAAGAATAAAGAGAGATGGGGAAAAGAGAAAAGGGGATTACAGGAGAAAGAGAAGGGGGAAAAAGGGAAAAAGAAATACTTAGGGAATTTTTGGAGAAAGGATGATGGGGGATGATTCATGAGTTACATATGATTTAGTGGTCTATTCTAGAATTAATAATTAGAAAATACTAAGAATAAAGTTTTGATTAATTTCTACTTCTCTCTTTTTTAGATTTAAAAACTAAGAGGCATAAATAGTTTGTAAAGGTTGATATAAAAGTTAAATTGGTTGATGTATTTTTTATATTTATAGATATATATAAGTGGTTTAGTTAATGAAGATAAGAATTACAGGGGTGGATCTGAAAAGCATTAAATTGGAATACTGATTAATGATATACTTGAGATATATAACAATGTAATGGATTTTATATTTTAGTTCTTTTGGGTTTTTTTGTCTGTTTTAATATGCTTCTCTTACCCACAGAAATGGAAATGAAAATTATTACATGTTGATTAATGACAGAATAATAAATGAATTATTAGAGAAAAGTTTTGGATAAAATGATGTGAGATAGATATGATAAAATGATGCTCCTTTTTCTGTTTGTTCTTTTTAGTTATGCAAATGATGAATTGTAAATCTGCAATAGTGATTGAATTAGGGCATTTAGTTAGGTGAAATAAGGGATAAAAATAAAAATGATTAATAAATAGAAATTAAAGAAGAAAGGAAGAGCATGGCCAAAAAGCTCAGATTAAGAGATGCAAAACAAATGTAATAGATAAGACAAAAACACAAGTGTGAGACTAAAATATGTAAGAATTGAACGAATCTTTGGATGACAAAACTAGACTTTTTTATTATTCCCAATATGGGAAGAAATATATTTTTGATATTAAAACATACCTAGAATATATAGAAATGGAAGCTTCATATTGAATATACTTGGAAAATATATTGTTAAATTGAAAATGTATTGATATGGTGTATGTATGGTTTATTAGAAGATGTACTATGAAAAAAAAATAAAAAACTTTTTGGGGGAAAAAAGGAATAGCTGGCTCGGGCGCCCAAAGGCAGCACGAGGCAGGCACTCACAGTTAAAGGAATCCTCTAAGAAGTTTTTAAAAAAAAAGTAATTTAAAGTGGAAAGAAATAAACATTCAGGGAAATTCAGGGAAATTGAACAACCCAAAGCTCACAGGAGCTGAAAGGAAAGCGTCCATGAGCTGAGGACTGAGTTGAACAACAGAGGAAATGTCATCAGGGAGGCGGATCCTCAGAAAATTCAACCCAGTCCATAGAGCTATGGGGCTAGAGTAACCCATCCTGGACTCTTCCTTTGATCCTTGGAAAAGGGGCGTATCAGGTAAGAACCAACGCCCCTTTTGTTTGTCATTGCTAAAAATGTATTTCCAAATCTTAGCAGAGCTTTCCTGTATATTCAGGAGAAACAAATTATGCAAATCAGTTTCCTGGTTAATATCTGTTCTATCCTCCAGGGAATTATCATCAATCAGATCCATTTGTATTACATTTAAATCATCCTTTAAATTAATTTTATAGACATCCACTGTTCTTATTTTATAACTTCATTAGAACATGTTTTCTCAATTTTATCAAGTATTTGATCGATTCTGTCCAAAAGCTTGGGTGAGAACTATTCAAAACTTTGTGCTAAAGATTTCTGCTTTGTTTCCCTTATTCTTTGGCTCTAGTATCTAGTCTTTAAGGTCTCATCATAAAACAACAATAACAACAACAACCAACCCCACAAAAAATCTCCTTTTCCCCATGAAAAAATATCTTCTGAACAATTCAACACTATAATTCCAAATCCCTTTGGCCCCTTAAGCTACTGTTAACTTTCCAAAATCCATGTACTATTTTTCTGCATAGTTCAAAAATCCATTTTACATCATCATCTTTTAAGGAGGAATACAGTAAAATCATGCCAGTCTGAAGGGTCATAATCTCTCCAATATACAAAAATAAAGTTATTAAGATATAAGGCCCAGTCAAACCTAATGTCCATATAGGCTGCTTTATGACTGTGAGCTTGATGTTATAAGAACCACTCATAAGCAGATAATAAAAATAGCAGCTTCCATGGTCTTTTCATGAAGAACGGCTGTTTGGGGCCCTTCCTGATGATCTCAACGATTTTTGTTCTGCTCAGACAGCATCCAACCACAATTCCACTTGCAAAAGCTGTCTTGCTTGCAAGCAGAAGCCAAGCAAGCTGTTAGCTTGCCATAGCGTTCATGGGAACTGTCTGATTTAGACAAAATCTTAAGCATTATGTCTGGCTTTAATACAGGTAGTCCTTGTTTAAGTTCTAGTGTTTTTCTTTTGATGTACATTCCCAATATAGGCCTGCTTAGTTTCTTGTAATCATTTCTATTCCACTAAATGTAAATACTAACATTAATTTTCTTCTTAAGCCAGCATTGGGTTGCGCATTCCAAAAAGCATGGGAGTGGGTGTGAAAAAGGACTATAAGATTTGCCCTTTTATCCAACTTCTTCATGAATCAAATTCTGGAGACCTTCCCTGCCATTTGGGCCCACCTGGCTATTTGGTGTCATATTTTGATTTTGAGGAAGAAAGAAAGAAAGAAAGAAAGAAAGAAAGAAAGAAAGAAAGAAAGAAAGAAAGAGAGAGAGAGAGAGAGAG
>JANHGD010010484.1:119052-134780 GCA_027560375.1 Imantodes cenchoa
TGCTTTGTGCGCACTTTTTCATCCTCTGCGCTTGCGCAGAGGGTTAAAAACAAGAAAATGGCGACATCTGGGCGGGTGGGCGGAGCCTCATGCTGCTGTCACTACCAGTTCCCCGAACCACCGGCAGCCACCACTACCAGTATACCCAAACTGCATTTCACCCCTGAGTCAAGGCCCATCTTAGTCCAGCATTTTGTTCTTCATAATGGCCAAATGCTCACAAGCATGAAATAGAAACAAACCTCCTTTTTACTGTTACTCACGTGGAACAGGTAAATTATATTCTGTCTTTTTCCTTTGCACTCGGAGTGGTATATGAGAAGGCTTTCCCTTCATTTTTTCCCACAGTAATCAGTAGGTTAGCTTGTGAGATCCAGTTTGGTCTAGTGGTAAAAGCAACAGGGTTGAAACCCGGAGACTTTAAGTTTAAGTCCTGTCTTAGGCATGAAAACTGACTGGGTGACTTTGGACCAGTCCCCCTCTCTCAGCCCACAATGTTAGACTCAAGTGACAAACTGCCAGTCAATTCTTGTCACAACCAATGGGTTAATACTCAGTTGATCCCCTCAAAAAGTGGACCCTACACTTGTGAGAAAACATTGGGAAGGGGGGGGAAAGGGTTAGGTTGAGAAAGTGTTTCTGGTCTGCTACTCAATGAAATCTGTGGCTCAGTGATGACTTCAACCTGGTCTTCCAGTCCAACATTGCACGATATATTACATTCGCTTTCTTCTAAGCCACGGCTGTCAAACTTGATGGTGTCATGTGATGTCATGTGATGTATCACAACTTTTTTGCCTTTGTGGAGCTGGGGCGGGGTTGGCGGGGTTGCGGATGATGCATCCGGCCCCTGAGCCGCCAATTTGACACCCATGTTCTAAGCAAAGTAATTTGGTTGCAATTGTCTCCCATTCAAAGTGTTGATGCTTATCTTAAAAGCAGAGGTAGAAAACTTGTTCAACATTGTACCACTTTCCCCCTTTTTGTCAATGAAATTTGGCAACAAGCCATAGAAAAAGCAGTGGTGACACCAATTTCCTACTGGAAATTTGGTGAGAAACAAAATAAGGGGAGGATGCATTAACCTTTTGAATAGGTCAAAACCTATCTAAAACAGAACAACATCATTGTCATCCAATCTCCCTCAGAAAATTGTGGAGCTCTACAAAATTGTCCATTTGCATTTTGCAAGGTGTTAATGCCTTGCTTCCCTACACCATCAAACACCGTATTTAAAGGATGCTCCCAACTGCAAAATAAAATAAAAATAATCCAACCCTTCAAAATGCCTGATGAAGCATGCCTTCCTATAACAATCTATTTATGCAATGATTTCTCAGAAGAGATTCCTTGTAACATTGTATGTGAAGTGATTAATGTAAGAAACGATGACAACAAAGCATTTCTGCTGGAACTGAAATGGAGCATTGGTGCCACCTACATGTCAGATAAATGAATATTTCATCAATCTATTTTTAGGGCCAGAGTTCTAAAGAGAAGGAGATGCCAAGTTTACCGAGTTTGTTCCTGCAAAGATAGAATTAGCAAATAGTTGCTGATTGTCAGCTCTTTTGAAAAACTTTATTTTCTTTGATGCTTACAACAGGAACTGAGCTACTTTAGGCAGGTTTCAGGGATCTCTTTAGGGAGGTGCAGATCTCTGCAATTTTGAGAAGTGATTGTGGGCATTTCCCCCAAAGTAACTGCAGTAGAAGGGCTAATTCACAAAAGTGTTGCTTTGGAAGGCCAAACCAGTCAGAAAATACCCATTTACCATTTACTCTCCATTGTCTTCTAAGCTTGACCAAATGTTCCTTCTCATGCAATGTATCTTTGTTCTTTTTTTCCCCTTAGGAAATTGACACACTTTCTAATAAAATATTGGGGTACAAATGCTTTAAAAAAAAAGTTTATGGGGCCCTACATAGCTTCTTACAAGTAATTTTAGAGAAGAAAGACTGCTCAGATGATGATTTCTTTACACTACTTTACTGTATTACTATTTAATTGTATTCAGTTATTCTAAATAAAATTAAAGCCAAGTGGAAGAAAGTGCATGAGCTCAGATTATGGTTATAGAAAATTTGGGCCCTTCATTGCATTTGAAGAAACTGTGCATAAGAGTAACAGAAAGTTACCCTTAACTTCTGACAGTTAGAACAATTGATCAGTGGAACAGCTTGCCTCCAGAAGTTGTGAATGCTCCAACACTGGAAGTTTTTAAGATGTTGGATAACCATTTGTCGGAGGTAGTGTAGGGTTTCCTGCGTAAGAGGGGGTTGGACTAGAAGGCTTCCAAGGTCCCTTCCAACTCTGTTGTTGTTGTTATTGTTATTGTTAAAGATCCTTGTGACTCCTCCTCTTCCTCCATTTCTCCTTGCTTGTTTTTGAATTATTTAATGTTTTATGTATTGTCCTTTAATCATTTAAATACCATTTTATAAATCAGAGGTGTATTGCATCTGAAACCTTTTGCATGAGCCAAGTGGGTCATGATGAAAGACTTCTTGGAACTTGATACATGTAAGTGTATTCATAATAATTGCAAGCTAAGGACAGGAGATGGGAATATACACAGGAACAGGCAAAAAACAAAAACTTTGATAAGAAGAAATTACAAATATTTTCTCATTTGAATGTCATAGCTTAGCCTCAGAATCCAAGAACAATCCCAGGTTGGAAAATAGGACTGGAGAAACTCCTGATTGTATTGTGTATCATCTCACAATGACTCTAGTTCTTAAACAAGGAAAGCTTACTAGCTTTTGCTAATACTTCAACTTCGGCGGTTTAACCTAAGTTATAAATTTGTTCACACTGACTGAATATCATTCCCTGAAATAGACTTTCCATGGCAGAGAGAGGAAAAACCATAAAAACTTGTGAAAAATCCTCTTCATTTAATGATTGCTTCTAAATAATATGCCAAGGCTAGTAGTCATATTGACCCAGCAGTGCCTATATATATCGTAGAATCTAAGGCACTCAAGACCAGTAAAATAGAAATAAAGGAGCTCTTGCACTGATGTCTAGCAATTTTGAATTTTTAGAACAGAATTCCAGACCAGGAAGCACAAAGCACAAAATCAGAGCACAAAGAGGATCCCGAAATGACATTTTGCCTTCAATCTCCAGCAGTTGCTTCCAAAAATGAAAGTCCTCCTGAATTAAGTTACTTCAGAGACATGTGCCTTCTTTTTAATATGTATACTTTGGTTTTAACTTTCCCTACATTCTTTTCCTAGGTGGAGACCCCTAACCTGGCTGTCAAATCTTGGCTTTTCAATCACAGACACAAAGATCCACATACAAAAAAGGTTTCACGTTTTCTTTATTATTGTTTTTAAAAGATTTGTTTCATTTCCAAATATAGATCTAATTTCTACATGTAATTTAAAACTGTTCTAGAAATAGACTCTTTCAGACAAAGTTCTCCCATTGCTTTGTAACTTGGAACACAGAGACAAAGGGAACAGGGACACAGAGAGAGAGAGAGAGAGCAGGACTGATGGAACGCCTGCATCACCTCTGGAGGAAAGCAGATCATTGTTCTTCGGGTAAAGGAGCCCCAAAGAAATATTTTGTCCTTTTTCTTCAGAAGTACATTTCTGTGTTGTATATCTTATGACACATAAGTTGTGTTCATATAACATGTTGAACCTGGTTACTAAATTAACTAGTTCTCACGGTTTTCACACACTACATCGCACGGTAACTGAACCAGTTGGCTGGGTTCGCATAACACTCAAGTCACAAAAACCAAAAGCCCAAGGTTAATGCTAGCCAAGCTATGCTATGTCTTTAAATCTTTAATTTATCTGCTTAAGCATGTTGTGCAATGCACACAGAGACTGAGATACTGATGTTTAACCTACGTTGAGCAAGGCAGCACAACTTGCTTGCTGTTTGCACACCAGAAGGGCAGATTGTAGGCTACCCTTTCCGAAACCTCTGTGGGTTTGGAAACGAAAAGAAAGGAGAACAAGCCCTTGAGATTCCGCATGATTGCTTGCATCAGTCAATGCACCTCTTTATTTTATTTTATTTTCCTCTTCCATTTCTAACCAGTCACTTTGCTGACAACAGTAGGTCTTTTAGCCCTGAATCAGTGCAGACATCCCAAGCAAGCAATCTTTGTCTGGTTGCAAACAAACATTGGAAACTTATCTCTAGCTCGAGTCTAAGTTACAGAAAATAAATAAATATTAAAATACATAAAAGACAGTTAATGTTGCCTAACATTGAGAATGACCTTGAAGAGGTTAAACAAATGGTCAATTGGCAACAGGGACTAATAAGTAACTAGTAATCTTTTAGGAGTACCTAGCATGTCAGAAGAATGGTCTCTTGGAAATTAAGCCATTAGCCTTTAACCTTTCTTTTGCTCCTTCCTTGCAATTTTCAGATTTTCAAGATTCTTTATTTTATCCTACTAACGATAAAGGTCTTTCCAGAAACCCAAGCTGTTGTTTTCATAGTTTGCCTACCACACAGGGTTCAACATTAAACTTGAAAGCCCACTGGTTCAATTTACAACTAGCATAATTAAGGTGGATTTATGCTGTGTCACTATCTCATGTTTCCCCATTCCACCCCCTCTTCTAATTTGAGAAGTATCCATCACAGGATGCTTCAGCAGTTACATAAGGCAATGCAGCTAAATTGTGGATCTCCTGCTATTCTCCATCAATATCAGAAATCAGCCAGAAGATTCAAGCTGACTTTCATCATGTTTGGGCTTAAGAAGCAGATCATATAAAACAAGTTAAGCCAAATGTTTGTAACAGCAGATGTAGTCTTTTCTCATCACGGCTCTTGAAACTGGACACCAAGTTTTACAAACAGCCCATACTACCCTGAGTTTCACACCTGGTAGTAAGTTTTCTCTGTAGCTCAGACAAGACTTCTGGGATCCAAACCCTCTTTAATGAGGACATAACATATGTACACTATACAGAGTTAGTGAGCGCAACAACAAATACATTAAAAAAGATTCTACTCTTATATACATTATTTATAAAAAGCAAATTGACCAGCCACCACCCCAATACAAAAATACATGTTTCTTATTATGTGCATTATAGTTATTAATCCCTAGAAATAATTACTGATTGACTTAAAAATTAGTTTAAACAACAATCCAACCATAAAATTCATAGGATACAATATATAAATGAATGAGGCTTTTAAAAAATGATTTTTGTAAGGTTGAGTGGAAGGTTGAAGATGATAAACATAGCGGGAAAAAGTAAAATATGACTGAGATTGAACTAAATGACTTCAGAACTCCACACACAGTCTGGACTCTGGATGAATATGGGGGTTATTTTTTGTTCTTCTCTTTAGACCAGATTCTTAGACAGTCACTTGGAAATGAGTTTCAGCTATTTGAAGGAAATCTATTTATTTAGGATCACAGATATGATTCACCTGCTTTTTTATTGTTGTTACATGGAAATAATGCAGAAGAGGTTTAGTGTTTGCTTCACCCAACATCAGTGTAGAAATAATTACACTATTCAAATATCACCAAGAACAATTGGACTTTGGGATTTTGCTAATGCGAGGGCAGGAGCTGGGAAGAATTGTTGTCCATGTCCTCAGCTGGACTTAGACCAGGATTTCAGAGTGAAAATAGCTTGTTCCTAATGCAACATTAATTTGTTCCTAATGCAACATTAATTTATTCTGAAGATTTGACTTGCTTAGTTATATCCCTCAAGTTCAGTTTGCAATGTATCCCATTTTGGAACATTTTTGTGTATGAATCAGTCTTTGAGACAATTAAAAGAAGAATAAAGTCACTAGTTTTTCAAGGTGCAAATTATTGGAAGAGCTGCAAGAGTCACAAGCCACGGCAGAGGGCAGTAAAGCTTCAACTAGTGCCTTTTATGTACTGTGGCGCTAGAACTGACAAGCCACTTCAATGTGTCACATTAATTGAGTGAATGCTACATTCCAACATAGTCTTGTGACACATAGTTATCCCCCACCCTGCAATCCTGGGGGCAGAGGATTGCAGAAACATGGATGGCAGAAACATTATTGCTGAAAGTGCGCAGAAAGTGGATGTGCATAGAAAGCGAGGGATTTTGGTACTGTACCCCATACAGGGCCTACATGAAGTGCTGCTGTGCATAGGTAATAGAAGAAAGCTATAGTCCTTTCAGTGCCAAAGTGTTCTAACACAAGAGGTCCAGTGTTTTCCATCTCAGGCATTCCTTCAAGCACCTTATTTCAGTCTGAGATTGTATTCCCAGAAACACAGCTATCTGGTTAACCTTAGCTGCATATCCGAACATCTGACATGGAATGTCAGCAGGCCACATGCTCTGAGATACCTATTCCATCATTGTGGTACTTGTATAAACACAATTCTCCATGAATTTGTACACTACAGGAGAGCACTTAGATTTTGAAAATACGATGCAGGAATGCTGAGTTTCTTGATCCAATATAGATCAATATTGGGAGGAAAAGTGCTGCTACTTACTAAGTTCTGAAATGTTCTGCATGGCGCAATTGGATTTGTACAACACAAAAAGCATGTTTTTGTAATCCAAGGCAGAAAGTGCATCTTTAAAATCTTGACCAGAGTTTGACTTGAAGTGCTAGCTATGGCAACAGGGAAGAAATGTGTTCCATTTCATTTGCTTAGTATTGTTAATGAGTAGTTCCTTGCTTCCTATAAAACCAGAGGAGCTACTTTTGTCTGATGATTGTTGAAAGGTATGAAAAATGTTCTTCAGGATTATGACAGAAGAGTAGGACAATTTTGCAAATATCATTATCAGCTTCTTGTTGCATAACAAGGATTATATATTAGGGCTAAGTACTAAATATAATATACATTCAGACTAGAGATGACTGTTTTATACCTGGGAACCATCAGAGTACCCCTAAAACTTCAAAATATTTTCATAAGTTACCATGCAGCACTACAACTAGCCATTCAAATCTTCTCAGAAAGAACCTATTGTATTTTTGTTCCCCTGTTGCAAGGACTAGGCTCTAGTTACAATGTAAAACAGGTATTAATAACAGGGAGGAAAAATTGAATTTTCCAGTCTTGGAATGTTATATCACTTTTGATTAATATGTTTCTCATTAAAGTTTTCCACAGTTTAAACATTCTAAAATCATCTTAGCTTCATAAGATCCTGCTTGCTATATGCTCAGATGACATATACTTTTCTGTTCAAGGCCTTATAATTTCATGTTTTAAACCACAGATGAATCCTGAAAGCTAGCCTTCCCATATATTATGTCATCTAAAAGTTTTAGGATTGCAACTCCCAGAATTCCCCAGCCAGCGTGGTCCATTTATGTAGCATCAAGGGATGCATAATTTTTAAGCGTAAGAGTCCAATTAACATAAAATCTTAAAACTGTGATTATTGCTTCCCATTGGAACAAACAAACAGAAGTTAGGTTTTGAAGACATAAACAGTAGGACCATCTCCAATCCAAACTAAAGCTCAGTTCCGTATAAGAAGAGAGAGCTACATTGCCCAATTTCCAGTGTCATCATCTCTTCTCTGCTTCAAATGCCTCAGGATAATTCAGAACATGTAAATGGATCCTTGGAACCCCAGTGCAAATTATCACCCCATCACAACTGATAGTTCAGAGGGCCTGTAGTTTCCCAATATGTCCCCATTAACCTGCCTCCCACTCTAAGCCTTACAGCTACCTAAAAAGTGGTAAGGAGTTCATTGCAGAGGGCAGACAAGGAAACTGAACCAGTGTAAGGGAGAGAGAAAAAAAAGTCAGGCCTGCCAAGTGACATTTGAGGAGGATGAAGGATCTGTAGTTGGAGCTGGGATTGCGACCAATAAGATTTTTTAAAAAGGAAAATAATATTATTTCTTTCTTAAACCCCTTCAAACTTTAAAAAGCCTTCGCTTTTCATTCTGTAGCCTGAATGTAATATTCATATAATATAAAGTTGGCCCAAGTCAACCATTCAGTAGTGAGCATCAAGTGAGAGCCCTACATCCAAGTTATTTAGCACAGTTGCTCCATTTTCTTCTGGTCCTGTTCACTTTTGAGTCCCCTCAGTGTGGGCCAGCTGGACTGGACATATAGAACTGAAGATATACTGTGTATTATAGCAGCCTCCCCTCCCTTTCCCTTGAAATGGGCTTATTTTTCCAGTTTATGTGCTCATTTAGACTACCGTTAGCCTGGCCGATCCCAGACTTTGAGGAAAAAATCAAATGCCCAGAGAAAGTAAGAGATTGGCTTCTGGTCTAGTCCAGCCTACAGCACCTCTGGCTCAGCGTGAGTGTGAGGATTTCATACTGGAATAGCACCCGTGGCTCAGAATGTAACAAGGGATGAAAAAATGATACAGTACTAACAGAGGGCAGGGACAGGAAATGGATCCAAGCCAGTTGAGTTTCCCAAGGCTTTGTTGTGCATCACGGGGGCTCCCAATGTCGCCTAGTGGCTGCCTCCACTCTTTAGGCCACCTGACACCCAGTCGAGGATGATGAAGCTGAGGCTCATGATCATGAAGAGCACCCCGAGGCACGCAAAGAGGGATGCCTGCAGGGAGAAGAGACAGGAGAGAAGGAGAGCGTCACTCGCAGAAAGGAACCCCCAAAGGGCGGAAGCAGAAGCATATAAATGTGCGTCTCTTTCCTCTCCCAACAACTGGAGCAAGGAGAATAATCTAGACATCCAAAGTCCAGACCAGTCAGTTTAATTTGTGCCAGCTGTAGTGCAATAAAAATGGGTTGGCAGTTGATTCATAACAAAGCATGCTCTTACAGCTGTATATTTCTATACTTCACATAAGCTCCCTCCTCCCCCCTCCAAATATATATCATGCAATCTTTATGGCTAAGGAGCACTGCAGCTAGGGAGGAAAGACTCATGCCTTCCTTGAAAGTGGTGGTTCTGCTCCAGACCAGCTCTCTTCTTAATAGTTCCTTTTGAATAAAGATATATTGCATATCCCCATATGGCACAAATGATGATGTTGTTATTTATAGTGAAAATTATAAATATCATGCATTCAGTTTGAAATCCAAAAACTACAATAACTTGCATAGGTAATATGCAGGACATGCAGGGCACATTCTCCTTAACCCAGGGGTCTGCAACCTTAAACACTCAAAGAGCCACTTGGACCCGTTTCCTACAGAAAAGAAAACATTGGGAGCCACAAAACCTGGGTGGGCATGGCCAACTCGATGTCACTCACTCACTCCCAGTCACATGATCCCCTAGCCTTGTGAGTGGGAGGGGAAGGGAGGGCGAGGGGCAGGGCCAGTCAGTAATGGGATCATCCGACAGGGAGCCACAGCAGAGGGCCCAAAGTCTGCAGGTTGCAGACCCCTGGTTTAGTGTGACATAAAAGAGGGCTCTAAGATGGTCTCCCACTCAAGTACCAATCAGATTTAGACCTGCTTACCTTTCTAAAGGTTACTAAATTCTGTGCCTTTATTTTAAACCCTACACCCAGAAAACTACATTAGGCTGGGATCATTCAACAATTACTTATTTATTGAATTTATATGCTATCCATGTCTCCGATAGGGTAAGTCAAATGATTCTGTCCTTTGAAATGGTTTTCAGAATAATTTGTATACAGCTACTGTAAAAGCCCCATTACAAATTTACACATTTCATTAGTCCTTAATTGTATGCCAAAGTAGACAATGTAAACTAAACCAAGCTAATCCCATGTATGTACAGGATGTCACTTCCAAATGGATATTCCAAGAGGGCAAAAATTATCTGAATACACTTAAGTTTAATAAATAATTGCTGTGGTTGTCTTTTTTATTTTGTATTAAGTATCATCCCCATAATTTTTAAGCAAAGTGATTATTTCACCAGGACAGATAAGGTGGTCTTCTGATGTCTAGCTCCACCTTGGAAGTGTCTTCTTGATAGCAAGAAGATTTTTGCTAACTTTGGAACATTCTTCCTCCTGAACTTTGATAAGCTACTATATATCTAGCTTTCTAGAAAGCCTTGAAAAGCTGGCTCTTATGTCAAGCATTGCAATAGAGCCTGATGAAGTTATTATTGATATATGTGTGAGGTGTTATTTTGGGAGGAACTGGCAGTTTTATGGCATTTTTATGACTTTTGCTGTTTGAGAGCAGATCAAAGTTATGGTCCATAACAAGGGTGGCTTTGTGTCTTTCAAATAAATAAAGTACACAAGCCCACAGAGTTTTTGATAGCTATCACTAATAAGAATCGATAAAGTGTTGAGATATATAAAACTTTCATATAGCATTGCCACATGCAGACTATCCTTCCATTCTTCCCTCCAACATGATACATTTGTAATTGGTATTTGACAGCAAGTTTGACTATTAACAGGGTAGTTATTATATTTAACTTTAATTTATTTAAAACACCCACAAACACCTCTCGATTTTTAACAAATGGGGAAGGGGGGCACAGACAACGGTGCCTAAGGAGCAAATGCAGCACACACATGAGCAGGAACCAGACAAGAGTCATCTAAACCAAAACAAGTTCTGCTTCAAATATTATATGATTATACTGGAACCAAAACTCCATGCTGCTTTCCAACTATATTGTCTTTCATTCCGTTTTTCTGCCTGCATAATTTACCATTCAAGATTTCAGACTGTATAAAAGAAGGTTCACATTCACTGTTACCTGGAATATTAAATTGATAATATTCAGGATCTTCTGATTCTTCTTTAACTGTTATCATCTCAAGTCCTGAAATAGAAACAATTAATATTCCATTTACATGGGTAATTAGGAATCTAAATGAATGCTCACCCTTTGCTGTTTCAGATGCATAAAAAGTATCAACACATTCTGAGTTAATTGCAATTAATATGTTAAGCCCAAGTTTATGCAACAAATGGACACTCAACAATGTCAATATTTTGAAATAACTGATTATGTGCCATTGAAGTCAGTGCTGACTCTTAGCAACCATAATCTATCCCTAACCTGGTTTTCCAACAGTGCACTAATCATCATTATAACTCCATTCATCTACTTTGCCAGAAGAGGGGTGTTGGACCTGATAACGCTCCTTCTTGTTCACGTGGAGACAGCATCCGGAATAGAAATGGGTTAACTCTGTCTATAATCCTATTGGACTGAATCTGCAGAAGTCAACGAAATGCCTCCTCCTCTCTTTCCGTTTTTTCAACAAAGAAGGTGATGCAGACTGATGTGTTGCACTGAGTAGGAGAATGAAATCCTCGTGGACCCAGGACCAGACGATATTCCGGGTGGGGCTGGATGCTGTCTCCATATGAACAAGCAGCAGTGTATCAGGTAAGACCAACAACCCTTCTCCATTTAGATGGAGACAGCATCCAGGAATGGGACATACCAAAGCAGGAAGTCCTATTGGGAGGGCGTGTTCTGGTCTGAAGTCCCCTGTTCCGAGAGAACCCGTTGAAGCACCCTTCTGCCAAATGCCGCCTCAGCTGAGGCGTAAGAAGCCAATTTATAGTGGCTGATAAATGGGGATGGAGAGGACCAAGTGGCTACCTGGCAGACCTCCTCAATAGAAGCCTGAGTCCCTCCCAGGTGGTTTATGTGTGTCTTGGTGGCCATATTGTATGTCAGGACTAAGATGTCCTTGCCTGACACTCGCCCTGAGCTCCAACCAATTGATGTTGTGGCTCAGATCTTCTTGAGTCCACTGTCCCTGGGCCATGTGAGATTGCAGGTGGGCTCCCCAGCCAGAGACTGATGTCGGTGGTGAGAGTCAGACGATGAGGCTCTCTGAAGTGGCAGCCCTTTGTAATGGCCTCTGAGGTCCACCACTTGAGTGACTCCAATACCTCTGACAAGACCCTGACCTTGACTAGATTACTGCTCTTGCCTGATCTCTGGTACGGCAGAAGAAACCACTGTAGCTTTCTGCTGTGGAGCCGAGCCCATGGAGTGATATACATGATATCATCTTTCCCAGAAGTTGAGAAAGAAGCAGGAGGGGAACAGTGCGATCTCTCCTGATGCGGAGTACCAGCTCTCTTAGACTGGACTGACACTCCTGGGACAGGCACACTGTGGACTGCATTGTGTCCATGACTGCTCCAAAATGGAGTTGTGTGGATGGCACTAAGTGGCTCTTGGCGCTGTTGATGGAGAAGCTGTGGGCCTGTAAGGACTGGATAGTGACTTTGAGGTCCAATCATGCTTGCTGTTCTGAGCTTGACAGGACAAGAATGTCATCCAGATAAAACTGGATCCTGATGGGAATGGTCCAGAGATGGCCCACCAGAGCTGCCATCAGCTTGGTAAATGCCCTGGGGGCTGAGGATAGACCGAACGGGAGCACCCAGTATTGGAAATGCTTCCTGCATAGTAAAAGCAGAGGAACTTTCTGTGGGCCGGAAGGATGGGAATGTGTAGATAAGCCTCCATGAGGTCTACCGACGTAGGAAAGTCTGACATTCTCTAGGATGGTTTGAAGAGACTACATTTTGAACTGACAGTAGATTTCCCAACGGTTCAGGGTCTTGAGATCGAGGGTTGCCCTCCAACCCCCCGAGGCTTTTTGGATTACAAACAAGAGGGAATAGAACAGCTGTCCCTTCTGTTCTTCTGGAACCGGTTGGATGGCCCATATCTCCAATGGCCAATTCCATAAGAAGCCTCTTTTTCCGGTCCTTCAATACATAGTGGCCAGAATCAAGGGCTGACTGCTCTTCTGAGCGAAGGCCTGCAGCAGTTGGTGTAAAGGTTGCCTCAGCCAAAGTAGACCTGAGTTGTACAGAAAAATCCCAGAAAGGGGGAGGTCCCATGGGGGCTGTCATGGAGCCAATTAATAACTCACTGTTGCCAGGCAAATTCACAGGCTGAGCGCTTGAATCATCAGGAGATAAAGCAGCCATCTGGGGAGCTCCCGAAATGGAGGACGATTCCTACTGCTGTAGATTGGTGGAGGGAGGGAAAGCCTGCAGGCTTCCCTGAGGTCCACTCAATCTTTTGGCTGAATCCTTCTCCGCCCTGGCAATCACCTTCTCAATTGCCCTGTGCCTCTGTTCAGCCTCCCTGTCAGCCTTTTTGGAAGCCTTCCTGCTGGAATGAGGCTTCGGATCTTTGGCCCTCCTCTTAGGTGCTAAATGGCCTCCTGAAGGAATCGGGGTCTTCGGTTCTGTGTCAAGGGCTTAGGCGTGGCTCGAGCTGATAACTCACCCTTCACTCGAAAACAAAATGGTGCCTCATCGTTTGAGCTCACTGCAAAGAACCATGAAGGAACTGCGCCCTGGCTAGCGCAATGGAGCTAGGCTTGTGGGCACTGCCAAATGCTGCCGTCCGGGAAAATCACTCAAGGCACAGGCAAGAGAATAGAGCCGCAAGCGTCAGTGTATCGGAACCAGGCTCATGAGCGCTGCTGTTTGATCTGTCAGCTGACAGTCCAATCGCCGCTCTAGTGGCCCTCAGCAGTATCAGGCAAAAGAGTCCTTCATGCTGGAAAGGAAAAGCTAAATAGAACTGCTACAAGAAAGAAGTACTCAATTTAAGTTGAAGCCATAAACCGGGAATGAAGAACTTTGCAACACGTCTGATCCAGCCTATGACTGAGTCTAAAAAGCAGAAAAAGAGAGAGGAGGAGGCGTGTCGTTGACTTCTGCAGACTCTTGAAAAAAAAAAGCTTCACAGAATTTTGACAGTACAGAAACTTGAACTTCTGCTCTTATGGACACAGCTTGTTGTCAATTCACATACTGCTGTGAACAATATCCTTGTAAGTTCAAGGAATTAGTATTTTTCAAAAGAAACAGAAATGCGTACCAGAATCTTCATTGGGCTCAGTCTTCACCGAAATGGAAGGGCAACTAGACAAACAGAGAATAGACAATTCTCGGTGAGGATAACATATCATATGAATTTATTTTGTTATTTGATTCAACTAAATGAGCACTCACTAGGCTAACTGGCTCTCCAGGATGCTAAAAGAAATATTCCTTCCAGACTTCCTATGCTTGAAGGCTTTGAAAGGGCCCTAAAATAGTTATAGCAAACTTTCAGACAATTACATCCTGTGCAACTCAATCCAAATTCCTCATTAGATGATTAGCACAAGCCAGTTGTAGGTGTTCTGGCACTAAACTCAAACTCTTAATTTTAAACCATAAAATTAAAATTTTAGTATTAGGGTTGTTATGACAATCTTACAACTCTGTCATCAACAGACTTGTGAATTACAGCTAAAAGATAGAAATACTGAATGTCACATGCTTTGCCACTGGAAAAAATACTATTGTACTATTTGTAGAAAAGCTGTAGGAAAAAAATTAAAAAGCCATAAAATGATTTATACCTTACACCTGGAGATGTCATCATGTGTGACGAATCTGAAAGTCGGCCTGAAAAAAAATGAAAAAAGAAAATAATAACACACACACATTAAGCTGAATACAGAATATATATGGGAATGTAAAATAATATAGTTGATGAAGTAAACTCTTACTTTTCCTAATACTATATAATTGTATAGAACTTTTTCAGTTCCATTTAGCATTGATAGCTCTTGATTGTGTTAAAATGTATCTGGACTATCCACTTTTATCTTTCTGTAAATTCATTCATAACTTTATCAAGAGAATTTTGTATCTCCCCCCAAATTCAAATGGTGAAGACTCTTTGTCATGGCAATGTTATTCAAGGCTCTATGCCTTCCAAATTATCGTAGCTGAAAATTCTGATAGCATATATTTTAAAAATATGAATAAACAACTGCAAAATCTTAGAAAGAGATGTGTTGCAACATGTAGGAGATGTACAAAAAGCACCTTTTAAAAAATTATGTCATTGGCAGGGTCCAGCAGCTATTTCAGAAGTGATACAGCATGCGAGAAAGAAACCGGACGCGTCGCAGCAATACAGTCTGGAAATAGCTGGCTCTGATGAACCTAGCAAAATTCCAGGCTGACAAACCCGTTGGGGGGTCTTCAGACCAGATCTGTCCTGAAGGGACAGAGAAGAAGGAGAGGCACCTCGGAAGACCAAGAGGGGTAGGCAAATCCCTCAGAGGTCGGAGATTTGTGCAGGAGCAGTGAATTGAGTGATTGACATTGGGTAAGTGATTGGCCAATATATATTTTAAATATTTGTTTAAAGAACTTGGAAGTTACCCCAGTGAAGAATTAGCAGCTAATTTGGCGTGGGGGAAAAGTGAAAGAAGCAGTGTAAACACAAGCCAAAATTGGAGATTGAGACTATTAAAGCATTTTGAGAAGAAACCTGAAAGAAAGCAGTTGTTTAAGAAGACTGGAAGTAACATTAAATTTGGAGTATTGAAAGGAGAACATAGAAAAATGCAAAATAAGGTTTAAAATATGGATTTATATTGAAAGTTTCTATTTTATTTTCGTCATTCTGTGGATTGGAGTTGCAGAGTGAGACAGTGGCAGAAAAAATATTGCAACGAGTAACACCTTAGTTTTTTATATAGGGTCCTTGGATTACAAGCTGTAAGAAATTTTAGGGATGACTTGTTTGCTTACTGGGGTTAGCAGTAGTAAAAATGGGAAGGGAGGAAAGAAGCACAGAAGAAAAGAAAAAGGGAAGAGATTAGGTTCAAAAGAGACAAATGAGTATACTGGGCATGGTAATGGGGAACTGAATAGGAGGAAAAAGAGAAAAGAGAAGAGGTTAGATGGGATCTTAAGACAGAAGAAAAGATATAATAATTATAAAATTTTTAAAAAGAAGAAAGATAAGAAGATGTGAAGATGAGAGGGAAACATTAAGAA
>JANHGD010010486.1:3990-17117 GCA_027560375.1 Imantodes cenchoa
TTCCTTATAGTTCCTTGGCTCATACCATACATTACACACTTTAACTTTACTAGCAGAATACCTGTCAGGTGGAATCCCCTTGTTCCATCGCTCTGACCTGCATGGCATTGACTGCTCCTGTGTGTCAATCCTTTCTTGCTTTATCAGTTTCTCCTCCCTGAATGCTGACACTGTTGGCTGACTTAGTTGCTATGCCTATTCATTGGCTAACCTTGTTAACATGACTCTCCCAGTTCATGAATATCTTAATATGTTATTAACCAATGGATGGAAGTGTAGAGATAAGACTAGAATTTGTTAAAAGAAAATAAAGTTGGAAAGGAGATACAAAATGGGGGAAGATATTAGAAATTTAGGGCATTCAGAAATGGCAGAATGAAAATAAAAAAATTAGTTAGGTTACAAATTGAGGAAAAGGATGAGTATGGCCTAAAATTAAGAAGTACAAGAGATAATGAATAAGTTTGGAAGATAAGCAATAGCAAATAATTAGAAAGAAAATTGAAAATTAAAGGTGGTAGACCCAGGCGACAAAAATAGGAGATAAGGAGGCAGCATTAGATATACCTAGAAGAATATATTATATAATTAAATATGAATAAAGGGAAGCTGTAAGATTAAGAATAGCACCGATGTTAAAATGAAATCAGGGTTTTGGATTGCTCGTCTGTTAACCACATAATGAACTAGGATGAAAAGTACTCAGGGAAGGACAAGAGGGAGGAAGAGGTAGTAGAAAGGAAGGGGAAAGAGGCAGGAGGGAAGTAGGTAAGAGGGAGAGAGGGAGAAAGAAGATAGAGGGAAGAGGGGGAGATAGTGGGAGGGGAGTAATATGAAATATAGAAGGAAAACAGATGGGAGATAAAAGTATAAAAGGTGCAAATTTAGGATATTTGTTTATGGCATTTTGAATAAATGTATAAGTATGTAATGTTTTGATATTATGGTATATCTATAGATGCAAAGTTTGTGGGGGGAAAATTATAATAGACCCTTCTGTAATGTAGAGTCTAAAATCCTCTTAACTTCATAATGGGTTTCCCCTTGCACTACTATCGGCTTGGTGCGTGTCCCTTTTGTGGCCTCAATATTGACCTAACAGTGAGCTTTAGCAAGCTGCTGTGAAAGACTGGATGCACTTTCCCTAATATGCATGGGAGGCTAAGCTGAACTGTTACTGGGTTAATTACTTTCACTCTCGGAAACAGCCCTAAGAATTCAGGTCCTAGCTTTTTGCTAGGCAATTTCAATTTAATGTATTTGGTTGATGGGTAAACTCGATCTCCCACATGGAAAAGGGGCTGGAGAGATCGGTGCTTGTCAGTTTGTTTTTTGTATACTTCTGCAGCTTCTGCTAGCACCTTCTTGGTGTCTTTTTAATGACCCCATCCATTCAGCTACAGTCATGGAGGTGGGTGGCTCTCTCAGCAGTTCAGGCATGGGGACAAAGTCCATGCTGCTGGTGACCTGAAAGGGGGTTAATCCAGTGCTGCTGTGTACGGCGTTGTTGTAAGCCACTTCTGCAAAAGGTAGTAGGTCTGCCCAGTTTTCCTGCTGGTAATCCACATAACCATGGTGTTCACACATTCCACGGCTCCATTCATACTCAGACGAAAAGCTGAGTTAAGACCCTGAGTTGATCCGACGGATTTCAGAAACTCTCTTCAGAATTTAGTGGTGAACTGGACGCCTCTGTCTGAGATCACCCAGCATGCAGCCGATAAATTTGTTTGATGAACATTTTTGCTAGTTTTTTGGCTGAGGGTAGTCCTGAACAGGCAATGAAGTGGGGTTACTTAGAAAACAAGTCAATTACCATCGAGATTATTCCCCCCACTCTCTGGGAGCTCCACAATAAAATCCCTGGCGATCTCTTCTCAGGGTTGGCTGGGGTTAGCCATTTGTTAGAGAAGTCCAGGAGGTTTCCCTGGCCTCATCTTCATGGTGACACAGGTGGCACAACTCTTTACATATTCCTCTACATCAGCTTTCATCTTCACCAAAACTGCCTTCGGGCCAGGTGGAGGATTTTTAGGAAACAGAAGTGACCGGCCAGTCGCGAGTCATGGCTACATTGCAAGACTTGCAGCCTCAAGCTGGTGAGGATATATAACTTGGACTGTTTCCAAGCTAGCCCCTCTCTCATGGTTAGAGTGTCCCAGTTCTCATGTAGCCATTGGTCAGCTTGGAGCACAGTTTTTAGTGCCGCTGTCAGTTTCTCCCCATGGGATTTGTTTGGCATTTGGTCTGGCCCCTGGTGGTGACTTGTGCCACTTGTTGTTAGGTGGAGATGATGGCATGGATGACTTTTTCCCTACGTCTGTCGTATTGTGGTTTTCTTGACAGTGCGTCAGCTAGTAGATTCCCCCCGCCCCTGGATGTACTTTAGCTCAAAGTTAAATTGCCAGAAATACTGTGCGCAGTGGACTTGCCTGGGGGAGAGTTTTCAGTGTATTTTTAGGGCTTTGAGGTTTTTGTGATCAGTCCAGACCTCAAAGGGCACCTTGCGCCCCTCTAAGAAGTGTCTCCAGGGGAGGAGAGCCCAGCGGACTGCATAGGCCTCCTTCTCCCATATCGGCCATCTCCTCTCGGTGTCAGTGAGCTTTTTGGATACATATGCACAAGGCAATAGTCGATCTTGTGGGTCCTTCTGGGGAAGCACCGCTGCTACTGCCACGTCACTGGCGTCAACTTGGACATTGAATTGTCTCTCAGGGTCGGGGTGCTGGAGGATTGGCTGTTCAGTGAAGAGTCGCTTCAACTTCTCAAATACTTTTTGACAATCCAGTGTTCAGGCCAGTGGTTGATTTAAGTGCGGCTTTGTGGGAGAGGCCCCCATTTTCAGTAGCTCTGTTAGGGGCAGGGCTACTTCTGTGAATGCTGGGATGAATTGTCTGTAAAAGTTTGCAAACTCCAGGAAGCTTTGGAGTTGCTTGCATGTGCGTGGTGGTTGCCAGTCTAGCACCACTTTCACTTTCCCTGGGTTCATCTCTCTTCTCTCTCTTGACACTTGATAGCCCAGGGAGTCCAGGGTAGTCATATGAAACTCACATTTCAAGAGTTTTGCATAGAGCTTGGCGGCTAGGAGTTTCTTCAGCATCTGCCGGACTGACTTGATGTGTTCTTATAGCATTTCACTGAATATGAGGCTGTTGTTCAGGTAAACTAGGACCCCCTTGTACAGGTGCTCATGCAGCACTTTGTTAATTATCTGCATGAAGACTGCTGGGGCTCCCTTGAGCCCAAATGGCATGACTTTAAACTAGAAGCTGCCCCATGGGCAGTTGAATGCAGTCTTCCATTCAATCGGTATCTGATAGTAGGCTTCTCTTAGGTCTAGCTTGGTGAACTCCTTACTCTTTGCCAGGTGGCTTAGCATGTCCTTCATTAGGAAGAGGGGGGATGTGTTCTCCACACACATGGCATTAATTCTCTGGAAATCAATGCAAAGCCACATTTCCCCCATATTTTTTCTCTTTAAACAGTACGGGGCCTGCCACTTTGGATTTTGTGGGTTGGATGAAACCGCTAGCTAGGTTGGCATCGATGTATTTTCTCAATTCGGCCATTTCTTTAGGGGTAATGGAGTACATTTTTGGCTTTTGCAGCTAGGCTCCAGTTATGAACTTAATCACACAATTTGTCAGGCGATGAGGGGGGAGGAAGTTGCAATCTTGCTCACTAAAGACGTCCGCCAAATCCAGGTATTCTTTGGGCACCTGGGGACAGCTGGGGAGCCCATCTGTGGTGGCTGCCATGCTCTCTAGCCAGCTGGGGCTGCCAGGGCTTGTTACCTGGTGGCATTTGTCTGGCGGGATTGGCGGCAATGGCCCAATGCCTATTCCCCATTTCTTGTAACCATTTTCCCATGTGATGATTGGGCCCCATTTGTCCAGCCAAGCAAGCCATAGTATGGTCAATTTGGTCATCTTGGGGGCTACTATGAATCGAATAAGTTCCAGTGGCGGCCCATTTCCAGTCTAACAAAGTTCCATGATTAACGTGGCTGGGTCTCCACCTATTAGTGTCCCATCAAACTGCTCAAAGTGTATGGGGTACACTAAGGGTATAGTGCTTATCCCTAACTGCTGGACAATGAGGAGAGTAATCAGGCACTTGGTGCAGCTGCTATCTATGACGGCCTCTATATCCCCTTGGACCCCAGTTTCTGGGACTATTATCCAGGCCTTCACAGTAAAGGGGCGGATGTCTTCACTTTCCATTGGGCCCTTTTCACCACTCCTCCAACTGGCAGACCCTGGAGGGGCCTCCAAAGCTGGAGTTTCCTCACTCTCAGCTGGGAGGGGAGGAACCTCAATGTCTTGTCAGGCGATTTGCCCTTGTTTGGCAGCTTCCTTGGGGTCCTCCTTCCCTGGGACGCCAATGGGGTCCTGAGCTGAGGGACTGGGGCTGGCATCAGGCACTTGGAAGCTCAATGACAGTGTTGGCCACATCAGAAGCACTTAACAGTCCCTGATGGTGCCGGTTGTAGAACTTCAGCTGGCTTTGCAGGGGCTCAGCGACCCAGGATTCTCTTGGCTGCCTTCTCTGGGATAGGCTTGCAATGTGGGTGGATCTCTAAGTCCATTGCCATGGCCAAATTGTACCAGTCCTGTATACGGTCCTGAACTCCCCTAATGTCACAAGCCTGCCTGAGATCTTGATCCAGGGCCTCTTTGAAGTGGTAGACAAGAAGGCATTCCAGCCAGTCTCCCAGTTTTCTGGCCAGCCTCTGGAATTCCCAGGCATAATCCTTGGAGATCAGCCAGCTTGTTTCAGGGCTTTGATCTGAGCTTCGGCCTCCTGCCAGTGGGCCGTGACTTCAAATTGGACCCAGAGTAGTTGCACAAACTTGTCAGCATCCTCTAGCTCTGGGGCTCCTTCATCATGTAGCTGGGCTATCCAATCTGCTGCATCCCCTTCATTCATGTTGTTTGCAATTGCTGAGACTATGTCTCGATCGGTCTGATATTGGTCTCCATAACGGTCAATATGGGACCAAATCTGGTTGAGGAAATAGGCCAGCTTCCCCAGAGTTCCATTGAATGTTTCTCTGAACCATGGGGGAGAGGTGGCTGGATGTGCAGGCTGTAGGGCTGGGGGCTGGCGGCGGGACCAGGGCTGGCACTCACTGATACTGCACCCACCCCTGGCCGGGGTAGAAGGCCCAGCCAGTGGGGATTTGGTCAGCAGGAGGTAGTCTGATGGCCAGCTAGTGAGGGGGGGCTGTTGGGTTTTGGCAGCCCCAACAGTTCTCCCCACAATCCTGGGCTGGACTGCCTTAACTGCCCTTGCTGCTGTGCGCCGCTGACTCCTGCAGGAGCTGTCATCCTGGTAGACTAGGCCTGATAGGGGAGGCTGAGGCACAATCCACTTCGCACTGAGTGAAATGAAGCCTACGCTCCACTCTGAACAGTTGCTGCTCCCGGGCCCTTAAAAGTGAACGTAGGTTGAGCCAGAACCCAGCTGAGTTGGCTGGTGGGGGGAAGCTGTGCAATGCTACCCATGCTGAGTTGGTCAAACCAGTCCGGAAGACCTACTAGCGACTGGCTCCGCAATGGCAATGGGAGACCCCATTCCCAGGAATCACTGGGCTTAGGAGGTCTTGCTGCTTTCCATTCAGAGGCATGGGCATGCTGCACTCTACTCATTCCCATTAGAGGTTCGCTCAGCATCACCCCAATCACCAGTTCCTGGGGTGGCATGGATCCGGCTGGGTGATCTGCCAAGGCGCCAGCTCTTTGGGCCAGGTGCCCAATCGATGCTCAGCCTCTGCAGCCTCAGCTGTAGCTATCACAGCCTCAGAAGGGGAGTAGATGATCTCGAGGAAGATGTCCAAACTAGTCCCAGTAGCTCCCTCCATAGTTGCCGTCTGCTCCTTCATCTTCTCTGAGTCTTTAGTCTTGCCCAACAATCAGGTCGGCGCTCAGGGCTCAGGACCCCAAACAGCACCCCACTAAGCAGGGAGCTGGGTTGAAGTTTTAAAGCAAATAGTCAGGGTTCCAAGTAACATCCCCAGCCGAATAAGACTCCGAGGACAGCAGTTCCTCAAAGTTCCATTTTATTAAAGATGTCATATTGGCACATCTGGGAAAACCCAAATCTGAAAGCACCTGGGGTTTTCCCCACCCAAAAGAAAGTCAAAGTCTCTTCCCCTGCATCCACAAGTCCATCACATGGTCCAATCAATCCACCACTCCAAGTGGAGATGTTCCCAGTCATGCCTCTCCAGGTGCAGGCTGAACGTCTTTGACTACCAGAGAAGATAATGTTATTTGGCTATCTATCTCTACCCACTCCATGAAACCCCCCTCCTAGTTTACCACAGCAGACCTATGCACTAAATGTGGCAGCCCTGAAGATCCAAAGAGAAAGATGGCCTCCAGGGCTGACACAGAGGATATTTCATCTGTGTGCTTGATAAATAGCCTGTTGCTAAAAGCTCTGTCCTCAGTGCTGAGATATCTCATGATATATAGGCATGTCTTCCTGATAAATGCTAATGTTAGCACGAGCATGATAGCGATTCATCAGGTTTCTGAAGAATATGCTCAGCTGAGACATAGTGAATTCATAAGGATACACATTTTGGATATTAAGAACCATGACTATTTATTCTCTACCTTAAAAGCTGATTGAAAATTATTTGTAGTTTCCAGTTAATTTTTTTTTACATTTTTAGGTGAAATGAAATTTTTATTATTAAAAGTTAAAAAATGTACCATACTTCTACTATTGAGTCTACTCAATAAATTGGACAATGACAGTGACAGTTTGTGGAAAGCAAAAACCATGACTGATAAGATGATACTATTGTTCCTGATCTCCTAAAATTCAACATAATTAATAGTATTTTTTAAAATGACAAAATGCCTGCCAATTATAGCTTTACTAAATAAACATGGAGATTTAAAATGCCAGTCCTTCTTAAAATTCTATTCTTAGTCTTAAGTGTTATTAATTTGCATTTGTAGTTTCATATGCTACTTTAAAGTGGCACAATAAAAAAACATGGTAGATCTCAAATGGCTTTTTAAAGACTTTTTTTTCAGAAGGCTGTCAAAAGAAAAGTACTCAATTGTATCCAACAGATACTAACAGACTGTGTGTATATTATGTATATTACTTTCTCTCTCATACACATATAGAAATTTGTAGCTTTATGTGTTTTCATTTTTACCTTTTTTTCTTCTTTCTCACCGCTGACTTTATTCAGTTTCATTTGATTCTGAACTAGAGAAATGATCATCTGACCTAAAATTAATTTCCTTCTTATTATCTTCAACAAAAGAAGCAGAATTTCCACTGTCTTCCACACACTGGTAGATTGCCAGCAACTTTTTACATATTAGAACTTTATAATGCAACCAACCAGGCTGTGAAATTGCTCTCTAAACACTTCAGCTGAGAACAAATCTAACTGAATGTAGTGATTTCATTTTTGGGTAAAGATCTATATAATTAGGATACTGTGCAGTTGATTATAATTTTAAGTACATGAAAAGAGTAGTTAATAAATTATTGCATGCCTTTTACATTATAAATGAAATCTCATTCCAGTGACATTATTATTTTTGTTATCATGTGAAAATTGATTTGCCTTGTCCAGCTAGTGGACCAGACAATACAACTTTTCCAACTTATGTAGGAATATTTAGGATCACATTGCAACTGCACAATCTAAAACAAGCTTTCAAAAACCACATGTGCATTTCTTCAGAAATATATCTCTATTAGGAATTAAATTATGTATTGGAGATACATGTATTCCAGAATAGTGTCTTTAGAAAGAAAAATACTGAAGCTGTTTTGATTGTAATCAAAAGCTGTATTTTTCATCATTAAAAAGTTTCTGTCATACCTCCAGAGAGCATCTGATCTTAAATCAAAGTCCAAGTCAGAGTAATCTCCAAACATTCCACTTTATTCTCAGAGCCAAGCTGGCACGTACACGTGGGCAACCCGAAACTAACTTTTCTCCTCCCAGTTGAGGGTTATCCCCCCTCATGTCCAACCCCCCACTGGTCACATTGCCCACTAAAGTTGTGCCAGCGTGGCAAATCCCTTTTTCCGCTTCCTCTCATGCGATGGCACCAAGTGGCCTTGAACTCTCCGAAGGAATGTTGTGTTGCTATGGTCTCTCACCCATCACCCTTCCCATTAGCATCCAGCCGTCTACTGCTAGTGTGGCAAGCCGGCAATTTCCCCCCAACTTCCGCACCGTCTTGACAGTTTCACATATTCACTGTGTCTACTCTACAGAATTTATTCATTTTATTATACTATAGGTCAATTCTAGTTTTATTTGTTTATGCAAAACTCACGACTAAGGATATCATACAACACAGGAGGAGGGCCTTATTTGGTTCCACTATTGTATATGTAATTAAAAAATAACAAATACAGAAAAAATCGTATCTATTTGTTTAGACAGCATTAAGTACCTCTTAGAAGTTCTTAAGAAATAGCATATAAAGTCTTAGAAAACAATAAGGTCAGTATAGAA
Source organism: Imantodes cenchoa (assembly GCA_027560375.1). NCBI lineage: Eukaryota > Metazoa > Chordata > Lepidosauria > Squamata > Dipsadidae > Imantodes > Imantodes cenchoa. The sequence goes on from JANHGD010010486.1 coordinate 12,497, forward strand.
CTTCCAAAGACAGGTGTTTCCTTTGTAAAAAAAATACTATACCAGTAAGTATTTGTATTTGTAACTACCATTTGTAATCACTAAGTTTCCATAAAGGAATCCTTTTTCACCTTTTAACTGAGCACAATAGAAGAGAGTCTTGATGCTGCCACCTTAAAAGCAACAAGTCCAATAACCTTAACTTTCATGACATGTTTGATGGAACCTCTACAACTGTGGCCTGCACTTCAAGGGCTGTGCTTTTCTCTTTATCAGCATCCCAATAACTGATTAAAGGAGGATAAAGTTCACTGAAAAAAAAGGATTGTTTCTTCACAAAATTCCTGAAAAATCTGTGTTCTGCATCACAGTTCATTTCATAACAGATGCCACTGAGAAGGGCAGCAACACACAAGAATCCAAAAAGAAAACCAAGGCAGAAAAGAACTGTAGTGCTGTTGATGCTGCTCTTCTCACAATTTCTCATTGCCGGATCCAATTCTTTTGTTATAACATTGATGCACTGTCTTGCATTCTGAAACCGGATAGTGGGGATGTCTATACAAATTTTATATTCCATTGATGAGGTGAGATGAGTAAAATTATAGACCTTTTGATGTGATGGGATTCGAACTCTCTGAGAGGTCAAGGAGTTTCCATCTTTTGGAAAGGCAGTCCACCTAATGTTAGATTTCACAATTTTAGAATTTGTTTTCCAGGATACTAATATGGAATTGTAGAGTACATCCTCTACTTTTATAGAGAAAGATTTGTGATTCTCCTGGAGAAAAGAACCATCCACATTAATCATAATGGATTTTAAATCTGCACCAACTAAATTTGTTGCTATACATGTGTATAGGCCACTTTCTTTTTGTGTTATATCACTGATCTCTAATGTTCCTTCTGAATGTACATAATATTTAAGAGAAACAGTATTGGGTAAAAGCTTATATCCTGATGGAGTGATCCAATATACTTCAGGTTCTGGAACAGCAGTAGCTCGACAATGTAAGGAAACATAGCTACCTGTTTCTATATTTAAATTTACAGGAAAACTTTCTGGGGCTATCAGTGGAAGACAAATTTCCATCATCTCCCTGAAATGAACCATCCTGACATTCTGGCCTTGGAATTCAGGAGGATCTACACAAAATAGTGACTCTGGTTCCATGAATCTGATGCTCGTTTTATTCATATTAATCCATCGAATGACACAATCACAACGCATTGGATTGCTGTGTATGCTAATTTCCTTGAGATTGGGCAAAGATTCAATTGTACTGTGATACAGTGCACTCAGTGCATTGCTATTAAGCATGAGTGATTCCAGCCGTGGAAGGTGATAGAATGCATTAGGATGTATATATGATAATCTTGGATTATTGGTTGCTTCTATTTTCCTCAAATCTGGCAAATTTTCAACAGCGAGGTTATCTATAGATATCAGTTCAGGCATGTTATTAATTCCCAATTCTTTCAGGTGTATCATGTTGCTAAAATCCCCTCTTTGTATTCTGTTAATGGGGTTTTTGTTTAGATCCAAAAATTTAAGATTTGTAGCCTTTTGAAGAGCTTTGTGGGGCACTTTAATTAATCTGTTGTCATAAAAAGAGATGCTTTCTAAATTGCCAAGACCAGCCAAGGCATTATCTGGTATTTCTCTCAGATTTATGCCTGCTAAAACCAGGCTCCTCAGATTTATAAGGGGTTTAAAGTTCATATCTTCAATTCTGCTTATTGGATTTTCTCCAATCATAAGAACCTCCAGATTAGGAATAGTTTCAAACCATTTGCTGTTGATTATTTGCAGATTGTTTGAATTGAGATGAAGCCTAAGAAGGTTATCAAGGCCTGTGAAAGCCCCTGATGCAATTGTAGAAAGTAGATTGTGATTAATGTAAAGCTCTTGGAGATTATTAAGTCCAAAGAAACATCTGTCAGGCAATTCTATAAATTTGTTTTCCTCCAGATATACTGAAAGAAGTTGAGTTATCTTCTGAAGTTCTATAGTAGCCATTGTGGATAAACTGTTCTGGGATAAATCCAAACCAGTAAGGTTTACAGGAAATTCTCGAGGATATTCAATTTTTTTAATACAGTTTGCTTGTAGAAGTAATACCTGTGTATTAGCAGGCAGTTGAGGTGGAAAAGTAGAAAGGCCTACATCATTGCAATCTACTGTTAATGCCTCCATGTATATTGACCTAGGAGTAAACCACGGTCGTATCTCGCAGAAACATGGCTGCGGGCAGTCTGTTTTCTTATCCAGAGCTTGTACTGGAACAGTGATAGTTAGGCCAAGTAAAAAGTAAATTTTGACTGACATGTCCTTCATTTTAATTCTGGATTTCAATTTTTATGTACAGTAAGGGTTATTTCATAAAACAATCACTTGAATTTGTCAAATAGTGCATGCTGCAGAAACTCAATGTTCCTTTGCTTTTTGGAAATGCACTGCATCTTTATAATCATTACGTCTCAATTTAAAAGACATTTTTGGAAAATGATGTTACATCACATGGATAGATTCTTTAAATCAAATATATCCAGAAGGAGATATAAAAGGAAGTAGCTTGTTTATGTAAATGGATTTTCAATTCCGTCTTTTTTCATTTTTGTTTGTTTGGGGAAAATAACCTACAATATAAAAGAGAAAATAATTAATACTATCAATGAATATAACAATGAAGGTTTATGTATTATTACTGATTTAAAAGTATAGCATGTTGTGTTTTGTTTATAATGTTAAAAGGTTATTAGGCTAATAATAATTTATATTCTTATAACTGTCTAAACTGCAAACAACTGGACACACATTGTCAATGAAGTTAATTTTGTGGCAACTGGGGTAGGGTAATTAGGAGCATTGAGAGGAGTTCCAAGTAGGAAAACATAAGCATTTACATCAAATTCTGGCTTGAATTTTAAAGACCATTCCCCAGTGATATAACAGTACATAATTCAGATGAAAATCACAATTGGGCCTTGTTTTCAGTTAAAGAGATAAAAATTCACAATTTTTAAACCAGGAGAATGATGCACATCGATCCTGACTACTCTTTTGGCATATAAGAGAGTGATAAAATTGCTAAATCACTTGTCTTTTCTCCATATATTGGTGACTGCTCTAGATATTCTTCCTGTATGTGTGTGCATACAGAGCAACAAGTTTTTGGAGGGGAGGGCATGTGCATGTTTAAAAATGTTCATATTAGGTAAGTAATAGTTTAATATGTTCTGTGCATCCTGATAAGAACACTGTGCAAATTAGAAGTGCTGCATAGATGATTTAAACAATATATTCTCTGGAGAGGGGGCATGGCCAAAGTCCCAGTGGTACGGGTGTCCGCCGCGCTCTGCAGGGAACCCTGAATCCCAGCTGCTTGGAGACCTGGAACCGATCAGAACCAGGTCAGATCCTCCTTCGAGGGGTGGTGGAAAAGAGAGGCACTATAGAGGGGTCTGGGGGGCTTGCAATCCCCCCAGGGAACCGGCACTAGCCTCTCGGCCAGCAGTTGAGGAAGACGACTCTGTCACCATTAGCTGGGATGGCCACAAACAGATTGATTTATTGGAAAGATCATGGATTGCATGGGTGACAAGTTCTAAGCGTTTGAGTTGGAAAGCGGTAAAGAAGAACTGAGCTGGGGGAGTGTTTGACCGATGTAACGATAAAGAAGAAAACTCTAAGTTCAAAGGAATTAAAAGAGGCTTGAAAATGGAGTGAGTGGCTAACTAGCAATTGAAAATACCATAGAGAGATTAAAAGCCCGATTTTGAGGAGATTTGTATAAACGGATTTGATGGGAGTTAACGAGAGTGAAAAAGAAAAATAAGAAGAATTAGAAGAAAACATTATATAATTTACAAGCGGATTTAAAATATGGAATTTTTTATTAAAGAAGAAAACGAAGGGGGGAAGCCAAAGAGATGTCTTGGGAAGCGACATTGCCATCTGCTGGTTAAAAGAAATATTGCAACAGACTGAGGAAAGTAATCTGATGTCAGCTGGAGACTGACCTTGCTTGTGAGATACCTAGAAATCTGAAAGAACTTCAAAGCAATCTGTGTCTTGCTATTCTGCTTGATGGGGTACTGTTTTGGTGAAAGAAGATAAGAGGACTTGGAATTGGAAATACAAAGGGACTACATAGACTTAAAAATATTCTGTGAATTGTCACCTGGAGAACATGGACAGTGGCGGAGAGATCTGGAAATAGGGGACATAACCATCGAACCCTTGACATGGTCAGACCACTCACTCCTTCACCTGAGCTTTCGAACCGTGACACCCCGCCGCAGGGAGGCAGGACCAATGAGATGGTACCGCCCCAGGTGCCTGATGGAATCTGACAGGTTCCAGACGGAGCTTGGGCCAATCCCGGAGGCTCTGACACACGCCTCGGCTGGGGACATAGTGGCCGCCTGGGAAAGGGCGGCCTCTGGGGTTCTGGACCGAGTCGTGCCTTTGCGGCCTCTGACCCGGCGCCGATCCTACCTGGCTCCGTGGTTCACTGAGGAGCTAAGGGGGATGAAGCGCCGGAAAAGACGCCTGGAGAGCGGTTGGAGGGCCAGTCAGTCCGAATCTGACCAAACACAGGTAAGAGCTTATATTAAGACTTACCTAGTGGCGATAAAG
>JANHGD010010495.1:0-10127 GCA_027560375.1 Imantodes cenchoa
CCTTGTGAACACGACAAGTGTATTCTGGAACTTAAGGCTGCTGTTATTCTGTTCCTAAGGGAAGAAAGGCGACAAGGACTTCCAAGTGGTGATTAATGCCAATAGGAAGCCTTCTAGAGAGTACCGAGGTCATTTTAATGCCCCCAAGACTACAAAAGTGGTTGTTCTCATTGTCGGCCCGGATTTTGAGAAGAGAGATATCGTTCTTCACAGCAGAGACAACAGGTTGTTACGAATCAGTGAGATGCACCATGCCTATGATGCTCTCCAGTACCCTGTGATGTTCTGCCGTGGAGAAGTTGGAGCTTCATCACTTGAGACTTTCAGGAAGAGATTGGACTGTCATTTGTCAGAAATGGTGTAGAGTCTCCTGCTTGAGCAGGGGTTGGACTAGATGACCTACAAGGTACCTTCCAACTCTATTTATCTGTTAAAGGCCTACAAACTTGAAATTTGCCTCGTATGTTCCTCTTGGCTTCAATAAGTCACTGATTTTCAGTCCCAGTAGTCTTGATGAGTGCCTATCTTAGATTGTAGTCAGAAGCTTTGGAATGTTTCAGACATACACTTATTCATGTACTTCAGTAACTCAGTGCAACTTGTCTAAGAGTTAACTTAAATGTTTAACATGATGCTGCCATTGCCTCATTCATTATTCCTAGCACATCCATCCATTCTTGCTGTATATATTTCTTATCAGGTTTTTGGAGAGCAGATGGGCTACCTACCTAGAGGAAGTAGTAATGTTAAACCAGCTTTGTAAGCAAACAGTTCTCTAGTACTAACTAGAGGTTAAAAAACTGGCAACCTGTGAAGAAATAATACTTTGTTATTCTGGTGAAATGGAAATAAAGGGTTAACTGGCTATTCATTAGGCAGGCACAATGCTAAGGGAACTTAGAAATATAGTTGATTATTTGACATAATATAAAAGAAAGAAAAGGAGATAACCATTATAGTTCTATAAATAAGAGAGGTTTTGATTGTAAAGCTCTTAAAACTGCATGCATTCTGAATTTCTTTCATACAAGGTTATTGTTAAATTACACTTTAATTATTCATAATCATATGGCCCTCTGGCAAAAGGAAAGGCAGAATATAATTCAGTTCTCCCCTTAAAAACTCTCCTGGTATATAACATCTTTATGTTTGTCATTTTGGGGTGCTGGTACTAAGATTTTCAAGTATTTTCTCAAAATAAAGTTATGTGAACAGACCTGGTTCATAGAATTGCCAGGAATTGGGCATGGCTATATGCGTATCATCATCATTATTTGTGTTCTTAAGATCTTACTGAAGAAAAGAGTTCTGAGCTGTGAAGTTTGTTTGCTTATTTATTACATTTGTTATTTACTGCAAGGAACTCTGGCTTACAGCATCATTCATAAGCATTTCAATTCTTTTTCTATGATGTCAGGAGCAAACTAAGTATAACCCAAATATCTCCTTGATTATGCAAATGTTATTGAAATTGATAGAAGTTCTATCTTATATTTATATTTAAAAGGTTAGGGGATACTGGTCCCTTGTTTAAACCATGAACTATCACCAAAAGAAATGGTAGAGAATTTTAAAAATCTGAATGATAGAAAGTAGTTCTTGGAGAAATTATGTAATTAACAATAATGCTTTGTTATGAAATGAGAAGGATAATTGAATGACTATTGATACAATAATTTTATCGGTGCTAAACCACTTAAGAGATAGTACTTGACTTACAATCATTCATTTAGCAACTGTTCAAAGTTACAGTAGTGCTGAAAAAGTTACTTACAACTGTTGCAGCATCCCCGCAGTCATGTGATTGTGACTGGATGCTTGACAATCAACTTATATTTATAATAGTTGCAGCGTCTTGGGTTCACATGATCTCCATTCAGCTGTGCTTCCTTAGCAACTGCACTGCTTAACAACAAATTTTCTAGTCCCACTTTGTAAGTTGAGGACTACTTGTAGTCTTTTCAGTTGTCTTAAAAGTTTATACAGCTCAGGGATTAAGATCTCTGTTTCATAGATTTATGCCAAATTATAACCCTTTTGTGCAATATAAAACAAGTAGTCTTGCTGTTAGCAACTAATCTTATGTGTGTTGATTATTTGTCTATATTTTATGCTTCTAGTTTAACTGCCTAGTCATTATAGTGTTAACTAGGTTTCAAAACTATAGGAAATACAGTAAATTTCCAGAATTTCTGTTGCTAAGCAAGGCACAGTTGTTGAGTGAATTGCGCATGCTTTTATAACCCATTTGTCACATTGTTAAATGAAACACTGCAGTTGTTAGGTGAATCATATAATTGTTAAGTGAATCCTGCTCCTGTCATTGACTGCTTATTGGAAGCCAGCTGGGAAATTCACAAATAATGATCATATGGCCTCTCTAAGTGTTATATTAGACCCTAAATAGCCATAAATAAGATGTTTAATAGAGCCTGATAAATGAATATTAGTAATGGTTTTGTGTTCTATAATATTTTGATTAAATATAGAGTCAGTTTAATGTCATCGTTAGGGCATCAGGCTAGAAATCAAGAGATGTGAGTTCTAGTTCTGCCTTAGGCTCAAAGCCAATAACTTCAGGCTGGTCATTTTCTCAGGACTAGGAGGCAAACTGCTTCTGAAAAATCTTGCCAAGAAAACTACAGGAACATGTCCAGGCAGTCTCCCAAGAATTGGACACAATCAGAAGAAAAATCTTTGTATTATTGTTGTACATTTTCTTTGTGAATTATCAGCTTTAAAGGTAAACATACTTATGTCACTTTATCAGAAATGGGTGTGGTCTAACATTTCAAAGGTTAGGCATATTTTTACTTCCTGTTGTCTTTGCTACATTAATTGTTATGTTTAATACTCAGAGACCAGTTTTCCAAATCTGCAGTTTTCTAATGAAAAGAAAAAAACTGCATTGGTTAAACATAGTTTGTTTATGAATATTTATAGATACAAATATCAAAGTCCTTGTCATCACTGGAGACTTTTAAGAAGAGACTAGATAGTCACTTGTCTGAAATAATATAGGGTCTCCTGCTTGAGCAGGGGGTTGGACTAGAAGATCTCCAGTGTCCCTTCCCACTCTGTTATTCTGAACATTCTGAATCTTAAATTCAGTAGAACATGTTTAAATTAGTTAACCTGAGTGACAACCAGAAAACAGATGAAGCTGCTTTCATTGTGGCATAACTAGAAAAAAAATCACAAGTACAGTGCAATATATGCTATTGAATATAAAATGGTCCAATTCTAATGGATTACTTTTTATATGCAATTTTTTATCCTTTAAGCACCACATAATCTTTTTTATTTTCTTGAAAGATCTGTGCAGTAATAAAAATGCACTCCCATTATATTTTACAATATTAAATATGCAATATTATATGATCAAGATGTTAAATATTTCATAAATGAATATTTGTAATATATAATGAAGTGTAATAGAGTAACTGGCGGGAACCAGTATTTTATTAAGGCATTCTTCCTTAACCCGGTTTTCATTAAAAGAATCCCAAAATGGAAAATCCAGTAAGAACAAAGAGAAATACACTACAGTGAACAACCTCCATCAAACCAAAGTTTACACTATCAAAACCTAGCATCTTGGCTATCAGTGTGGCAAGAATATAGGGTATCAGAGAATTTATTCCAGACTGAGATACTACTAGATTAATTAATATCATTAATAGGGGTCTTCAATGATGTGAATGAGTGAAATTGAGGAATATAACCAAGTTGCACACCACAAATAGAGCAAAAATATTTCTTCAGATTTGCCTCTTTAGCATTATTCTTTTCATAATTATTTAATTTAAATAAAAAGGATTTACCATTTTAAAATGGGAAAAGTAAATCTTTTATTTTAATTTCAAAATAGAAAAGAAGAGAGAGCCCTTTGATCTGGTTTAGGCGGTTTAAAATTCAGAAAAGAGTACAATAAGGACAGGATCTACAGCTAATCCTTCATTTAAGGTCACAATTGAGGCTAAAATTTACGTTGCTAAGTGAGAAATTTGTTCAGTGAGTTTTACCCCATTTATAACTTTCCTTGCCACATTTGTTAAGTGAATCACTACAGTTGTTAACATAGTAACATGGTTGTTAAATGAATCAGGCTTCCCCATTGACTTTGCTTGTCTGAAGTTTGCAAAAGGTGATCACATGACCCCAGGACACTGCAACTGTCATAGATATGAACCAGTTATCAAGCATCCATATGTAAATCACATGGCCATGGGAATGATGTAATAGTCATAAGTGGGAAAATGGTCTTAACCATTTTTCAGTGCTATTGTAACTTCAAATGGTCACTAAATGAACTATTGTAAGTTGAGGAGTACCTGTAGTAAAATAGTTGTGCATGCCTATCTCTGCATCTTTCAGAATTTTTCCTTATGTTTATTTGAAAGTGTTGTGATATAATGTAATTCTCAGAAAACCATCATTCACTTAACTGAAACCTTAGGTGGAGTTTGTTTGAAAGATATATATATATCAATACACCACACCCACTATAAACAGTTCTGCAAACAAACTTGTCCTGTGTCCATATTTAAAATTGGAAATATCCTCCTCCTGGGGATTATGTTGTTTACTTTTTTTGAAAAAACAATTATGGCTGTGCCTGCACGTAAGCATATATCTGGGTCTCTACTTCAAAGCTTGAGTGGTAGAGGAATTTGTAAAAACATTCTATTTTAGTTGATATTTTCCCAAGTTGTTTTGGCATATAGCCCAAAGTATAACTCAGTTTCTTCCCATTCTTTTTGCAGAATATAAACATATCTGTATTAAGCACAAGATGAATGGGAAGGAGTCAGCATTACAGCTGTGGTGGTGTTTGGTGGGATAGTATTCCTGAAATGATTTTTAGCTTCTACATTGGTGTGTAATTTCTAAAGTATAAACAGCATTCATTCTATACTATTATAGTTCTATATGACTTTCAAGCAACTTTTTATGGAATGCACCAATGGATTATTTAATTATAACATAGGAAATTAAACATTGGCAACTGATGCAATTGGATGAGGTAAGAATTTCACTGGTCTGGAAGAGTCCACTGGAAGAGTCAAATTGCAAACATTTTTATTTGAAATATTTTGAAAATTATTATTCTTTAATAATTTTAGGAAATCAGCATTGAACTTGCAATTATTGTATAGTAAATCTTCCAGATGCTTTTATAGTAATTAAAAGAAATATGTCTTCTGATTTTAAGGCTAAAATATAAAATTTGAAAATGTACATTTTTACCCCCACTTAGGTAGCAATAGTTTAATTAGCACATTAGCACATTAAATAGCACATGGAGCTATTTAATGTTCTATCTGGTGAAAAATTTTCTCAGCTCCAGTTCAGGACTGAAATTTGGACTACATTTGTGAAACTCTTAAAACTTTAAAGATTTTATATAGATGATTATTGTAATTTACAGTAATATAACCCTTATCTTTTTTATAGTTATGCTAAACATGGTATCACTTGATAAACTAGCTGCTTTCCAACAGAAAATCCTTTCTTTACAAACTTGAAAGATAATTTTTTCTTCTCTCCCCGGAAATATGTATAGTTTCATATATGTAGCATTGTAAAGCTCATTAGATTTCAGTAGCGTTCAATATGATGGGATTAAATTACATTGCTTAAAGGCATAAATTATTTTGTAAAGGGGAAAAAGGGATTGTTTTGTTTAGCCTTGTATATTTTATTTAGCTTTTATTGTTTGAAGTTGTTTTGTAGAACAAGACGAGATATAGAGTAGTGGATAGAATGTTGGACTTCGAATAGTGGATAGAATATGTTCAGATATTTGCTCACCTGTTTTATGGAACCAATTTCTGTCTTCTGCCTTAATAGCTTTGATCCAAAAAATGTTTTCTAAGCAGGTCAAAACCTCTTATGTTACATAGAAAGAGTATCCATGTAATTCCGCCTCAGCAGCTGCAGATGACAATATAATGCTTAATCTTTTTATGAGATTTTTAGGAACCTTCAGACTAAGATATGGAAGTGAATGAACACCTGATATCTCATTCGAACCTCCAGAACAAGATACTAAAGCCAAGAGGCAACCAGGTTGATACACCTTGTTTTGAGGGATGATTTCACAGTATTGTTGCTTACCTGCTATCCATCTAATCAGTAGAAATAGTCATCCCTACTTTCTCCCTGGACAAATACAGTAAACTAATTCTTAAGTCACTGATTACCTGTTTTGATGATCTCCCAAGTTTGATAAAATTGTTTTAGATTTCTTTATTTCCCAGTGGCTACTCTCCTTTCACTTTCTGGATTCTGTTGTGTTTTCATATCATATTTTGATCTGGACTTGAAGCTTGAACATGATTTTTTTTAACTAATACCAATTATTATAATTTTGCCTCATCTACGTAATGTACTTGAGTCTAATAGGAAAGAAGATGAAGGAAAGCTGCATTTCTTCTTCTTTAGATATATTGATATGTATTTCTTCCAGAGACATAATTATCTTGGATTTTCCCCCCTAGAGAAAGTGATGGCAGAAGTAAGATGGTCAGAAGATGCATAGCGTAACTGGCTTTTGTTGTATAATATTACCATCCAAAATCTGATTTTATTATTGGTAACATAGTTCAGTAGTTTTCAGATATTATATAAATAGGGAATCCATGTGCATTAAGTTGTCTTTTGAGGAGTTCTGTCTGTGGCAAGAAATAGTGGGTCTTGTAATACACCCAATTTACATGCCTTTGATTAGCCTATTATGACTCTTCATTGTACTTTTAGTATACCATTCCATAGGTGTTAGTGGCAGGTGAACCATCTTCAAGTAGACTACTGCTTTGTTTTATAAATAAAACAAAGAAAGCCTTGAGAGTAATCCATGTAGTACACAACAAAGTTCTCAAGGTTAATTTTGGCAATCTTGCTTAAGTTTTAAGTTTTAGAATTTTGCATTGGATTTTATTTTTTATACCTGATAAACTGAATTTTGTAATCACAAAGAATTCATGTCCAGTGCATTAAAATGATACAGCACACATTATTTTACTGAAATTATGCATTGGAAAAGAAATTTTATGAATTATAAATGTTAGTATTTTTTTTCTGGATTAAGAAAAATGAGGTAGCTATTTATGTAACATAAAATGTGGTTTTGTATTAATATTTCATGTCTTTAGTAAAGTTTCTTTTTTTTTCTGCCACTAGAAACATGACAACTGAAAAGAGTTTAGTGGCAGAGTCTGAGACTCCTAAACAGCAGCCCCCAAAGGAGGAGGAGGTAGTTGCTGAAACTGATCCCCAGGAATCTTTTGTGGAGAAAGCACCCGAGGGGGATAATCCATCCAAGAAGAAGCTGAAAGCATCCAATGGTGACACACCCACCCGAGAGGACCAGAGTAAGAACAAAGAATGCAGTTCTGAAACTCGTGGCCTGTCACGCTTATTTTCATCACTTCTCAAAAGGCCCAAATCTCAGGTATCTGAGGAAGAAGGCAACGGGGCAGGAACAAAAGAACTTGGTGAAGAACACCAGAAAGAGACTGATATAGAAGCTGATCTCGATGAAGAGATTTTGCTGAAAGCTCCAATAGCAGCTCCTGAACCTGAACTTAGGACTGATCCGTCTTTAGATCTTCACTCACTCAGCAGTGCAGAAACTCAGGTAAATATCATGTACATGTGATATTTTCTATCTGCTTAGATTTCTAGGGAGATTCCTCCCTAGATGTAGGTTGTGAATTTCAGCTAGAGTGTCCTGGTTTTAAACAAGTTTTACTTATCAAGTATTTAAAATAATATAGATTTATAAAATACAAATATAGACACATATTACAGAGAAATGTTTTATTTATGTTAGAATATTTTAATGATTTCAGCCTGCTCAAGAGGATAGGAGAGAAGATCAGGATCAAGATCTAGAGAACATAGATATTGAAATTAAGGAAGAAAAAGAGCAGGTGGAGTGTTCCAATACAGCTGAAAAAAAAGAAAACAAGGGAAAGGTGGAAAAAGAATTAAAAGGTGCTCCCAAAACTGTAAGAAGACCCCGAAATAGCATGCATTGCAAGATTACCTTATTGGATGATGCAATTTTTGAGTGTTCTGTGGATGTAAGTATATTCATATGTTACTGAATGTTTTTCTGAATTGTAAACCTGTATTAAAACTAATATGGAAGTGGGGGGAAGAATGTGATTGTCCTGATCCATTGTATCTTTTTAAAATGATAGAACGCCATATTTTTCTCTATAGTAGCCTAAACAAATCCACCCTATCTTTAAATTACAAGTTCATTTTTAAGAAATTGCACTCATAAAATAACTATTTGAAGGAACCACTATATTTATAATTGGCCCCAGGAATCTGACTAATCTTTTTTTAAGCAATCAGAGTTTTTTTAATGTTTGATATATTGTCAGGAATAAGTGACATTGGCTGTAAAGTGAAGAGGTTTGATATTGATATGAGAGGAACTGATTGGAATATACTACAGGCATCTTTGTGCCTTGCTAAAAACACAGTTGTTGCATCTTTGAAGTTACTGATAATAGAAGTTTTATGTGATACACTACCTTTTGCTTAACTGTTGCATAGTATATTGGGAATTAAGTACTACTGTTCTTTTTAAAAGTTTACTGATATTTCGAGTGACTAATTAAACTTAAATGCATGTTTATGGCCAAGTTGTATTTCTGTAGCTGATTGAGCAAAATGTTTTAGTCAGTGTATGAATGTTACATTATTATATAGTGGTATATATTAATATATAAAATAATATTATTAATATTATTTTACACAGTGGTTACTTTGTGTGTGTGTACTTCTAAAGTGTAGTTAATTTAATTCTACATGTAGAGAATGGAAGTTGAACAAGAATGCAAATTTTAGAGATTCTTTTTTCATACAGGAGGCTCATGATAAAGTTGTGATTTCACTGTCTTGGATTCTACATTCCTTCTGTATCATCTTTGATTAAAGATCCTAGGTTGAAGTCCCTGGAGAACTGCTGCTAGCAGGGAAGACAACAGGCTGATGATATAAAGCAGCTTTTTATATCCTTTCAGCCTGACATCTGTTGGTGGGCTGGGAGGGAAAGGCTTGCTGATGCTTGAAGAAAAAACCTCTCACCCATCAGTGCCTCAAGCAGTGCTCCTATGTTGATTTATAATCTTTAGGCTGTAGCGGAAAGTTATAGTTTGGCCATCAGCCAAAATCATATTTATGAAATTGTGAAGAAATGCTGATGAATTAAAACAGCCATAATTCAACTATCTGTTGTTCTGTTCATTTAACTAATTAGTGGATGGTGATTACTAGAACTTTCATGGGTTTGTTAAAAAATAGGCTGTGCCATACAGATCATTTTTGTTTGGCTGGATTTGTAGATCTTCACTTGCCATGTCAATTTACAGTGGCAGTTGTGGCTGTCCCAGTTGCCATTGTAAGGTGAATCCTGCAGAGTTGCAGCATCTTGGGATCATGTGTTTGCCATTTGCAACTTCCTGATGGCTTCTCCAATGACTGCTTCTTAGAAGCTAGTAGTGAAGATAATCACTAGTGATCCCATGATTGTGGAATACTGTGAACAATTGCGAATAAGTTCCCAACTGCCCAACTCAACCCATGATTATTGGGACAGTGTGGCAGCCTGGCTGTAACTATTAGGATCTGCCATAAATGGCCCTTGTTCAGTGCCATCATAACTTTAAATGGTCATTGAACAAATGGTTGTTCAATGAGGACTACCTATAGGTGGAGTGTGCTTAGACTTCAGTAAGGCATTTATTAAAGTTTAAATATATAAATATATAAATACACACACACACACACACACACACACACCACCCATCTTACCACAGGGTAACTCACTACAAGATTCACAACTGGTTGAATATCTCTACCTAACATGTGAAGAAAGGTATGCAAAGTTAGGAGAATTGCTAACATTTAAAAAATAGGATCAAGTTTCAGAAGGAACTAATACACTTGAACATTGGACCCTATCCAACAAAATGCTGATCAGTGATTTAAAAAAAAAGCAATAGCAATAGCACTTAGACTTATATACCACTTCATAGTGCTTTCCAGCCGTCTCTAAGCGGTTTACAGAATCAGCATATTGCCCCCAACAATCTGGGTCCTCATTT
>JANHGD010010495.1:14131-37565 GCA_027560375.1 Imantodes cenchoa
TAGGGCAGGCTTCTGTGGGGCAAGGCTGAGGGAGAGAAGGGGATAGGATAGGGGAGGCTTCTGTGGGGCAAGGCTGAGGGAGAGAAAGCGTTAGGATAGGGGAGGCTTCGGTATGTGAATCTGAGGGGTAGAAGGGGATAGGGGAGGCTTCTTTGGGGCAAGCCTGATGGAGAAAAGGGGAGAGGAGAGGATTCTGTGGGGCAAGCCTGAGGAGAGAAGGGGACAGGAAAGGTTGTTCATAACTACTCATTATTTTTCAAGCTGTATCGATTTATCAAGCCCAATCACATAGTTCTGTAGCAGAGCATGGGTATTTAGCTAGTTCCAAATAATGGGATTACAGGGTTGCAAAAGGAAAAAAAAGTACAGTTTTAGCAGCAATGCACATTTGTCATACTAGTCCTTGGAATGGTGACCCCTCCAGTTTGGATTGGTCTTTATTTTCCTTACAAAAGATTGGAGTCTATGGTTACAAGCCAATGATATATATTTGGTTGATTCCTTGAATGTGATTTTGTTTTAACTTTTAGGAATTGAAGTTGTGATATTACAGCTGGTAGGAATAGGATTAAGAATGTTTTTTAAAGGCAGAGAGAATTCCAGGTTTTGTTTGTTTTTTTGTTGTAATTTATTTTTGGTCTATAATACAATTGAGAAATTTTGCTTGTGATGTTTTTGTTTATGTGTTACTTCTATATCTTCTTATTGAATTATAAAACTGATGGAGGGGGTGGAGATCTTGTGGTTTCCAGATCTCTTTTAGTTAACCCTTTAGTCAATTGATGAAAAGAAGGATAATTTAACTATTTGCCGACTATTGCAAAATAACCAAAAATCTCTCTTAAATTCAGGAGGTCCATGGATTTTCACTTTCAATGTCAAGTTTTATCCTCCAGACCCAGCACAATTAACAGAAGATATAACAAGGTTTGTGATATCCTTAAATCATTATTTCTTAACCTTGACAACTTTAAAGATTTGTAGATTTCAGCTCTTCCCTAACCAGCATGCTGACTGGTGTATTCCGGGGATTGAAGTCCACACATCTTAAAGTTTCTAAGGTCAAGTAACACTGTCTTAAACTTACAGAAAATGAAAAATAACAAACAAAATACTTGATTTTAGATAATGCATATATAAGATATTTATATAAATATAAATAAATAAAATATATAAGAGAAGTCTTAACTGGTGCTCCTCAATCTGCAGGAAAAGATGTAATCCGGACACAAGTATAGGGGAATAGGTAAAACAGTTTAATGAGCCCATCAGTCTTTGGAAGACAGATATAGTGTTGATTTAATGGTGAACGTGGCTTCATTATGCATCCCTTATTTGTCCTGTTTTTTTTCTTGAGAGAATTATTTTATTTTTGTATTCATCATCTGCAAATAACACAGAAGAAAATAATAAAATTCTGCTGCATAATGCTGATCTTGTGCTAGTTCCATAAGGTACAGAGTGAGCAAATTTATCTTTTATCAAGCTTATGCCAAAAACAAGTAATACTTGGTTTTAGGAAGCTTTCTTTAAAACTGAAATAATTTTCAATCCATCTGGTGGATTTTTTTAGTTAGACAGTTGCAAGTGAAAAGGTGCTTTTGTAATTCTAGTCATTGCTGAGTATTGATGCAACTGAATCTTTAAACTCCTTGGTGTGATGTTTGTATTTTGCAGGTATTATTTGTGTCTCCAGCTAAGAAAAGATATTATTAATGGGCGGCTTCCTTGCTCCTTTGCTACATTAGCTTTGCTGGGTTCCTACACAATCCAATCTGAGTTAGGAGACTATGATATAGATCTACATGGTGCAGATTATGTCAGTGAATTTAAATTGGCCCCAAACCAGACAAAAGAACTAGAAGACAAGATCACAGAATTACATAAAACATACAAGTGAGTATTAAACCTGTCATTGATCAAGTGTTGTATAAGCAATTAAAGTAGTGTGTGTGTGTGTGTGTGTGAGAGAGAGAGAGAGAGAATATATTTAATATACAGCTATAATTTATTATTGATTTAATTGGGATTATAACTTTTCATTATAACTGCCTCTACAATTATTCTAGAAGTTAAAGTAAATTATTCTTGAAAATTGAAAATTAAAATAAACTTAATATGTTGGGTGAACTCAACTAGTTGTGAACAAGTTAAATTAAATTTTCATGGTTCAGTAGACCCAGGACACATTCTAAGTACTGCTAAAATGCTATTTTGGAACCTATTTGTTTATAGATCTATGAGTCCAGCTCAGGCTGATATGGAATTTCTTGAGAATGCTAAAAAGTTGTCGATGTATGGAGTTGATCTTCATCAAGCCAAGGTAAAAGAATATATTTGTTTATAATATTTCCATTTTTATATGCTTTACTTAAATATCATACCCAATTGCAACTCTGGTTGGTAAACATAGGATTGAAATCAAATAAACACAATGAGCAAAATAAGAAAGTAAAAAAAAAAAAGTAATGGTGACCAAAAGCCAACCAAAATTCCATTAACAACAACAACAACCAACTTACTGCGATAGATTCACCTAACCTCCAGATTCCATGTCTGAGGAAAGGGCCAGATCTTCAATTTAAAAAAAAAATACTAACAGGGTTTGGTGTTCTCTGAATCCAGAGGATATGTTGTTTGAAAGAGCAGGTGCTGTAACAGAGAAAGCTTGCTTCCTGGGACCCACCAGATGGCACTATTTAATAGGCAGGCCCCAGAATATGGGAGACCGGAAGAATCTGTCTTTTTACACACTCTGAATTCCTGCGCTTAATCTAACCATACTAATTCTAGCACCCATCTGTCTGTGCGCTCAGGTGTTCTAAACAAAAAGAACGTAGAGCTAATTCAGGGAAGGATGGTTTTTCACTGGATGGAAACATTCTGAGCTTTGCCAGAAGAGATAGAGTTGGCCTTTTCCATAATGCTGTTTTGTTTTTATGATGCTTCATGTACAAGCAGTGAAATCCTGGATTAAATATAGGAGGGATTTTGCCTTTAGTGAAAACACTGAAAAACGACTTGACAATTGTGAAGAGAGAGCTTTTATTTTGGGGGGAATATGTTTGAATGAACGTAAACAATTGTGTCTGAAATTATATTTATCCTGTTGGATGAAGGCTAATATAATAAAATTATGGAACATTTAATGGAAAACACTATTTCAAGAGAGCTATATTACCCAGGTCAGAATTTTGTCAAGAGAACATTATATAGAACAAATTAAAAATAACTAGTGCAGAAGCCATGGATATAGAGGTAAGCATTTTTAATGTTGAGAAGACTTCTGATGAGGAATGGTGCTCTAGCACATCTCTGAACAAGAAGAGATGATATCATGGCTATGACCAAAGTACTGGTGAATAGACTGGTACCATGGAACCTCTCTGGATAAGGGGAGGATGAGAGATAGCCTGCTTGACAAGAAACCACAGGAAAGTGATTTCTTTTGGATTTGAGCACTGGGAAATAAAAGAAAGGCAACACACATCTACAGTGGAGCCTTTAAAAGGTTTGCTAACCTCACTTTCTAATCACTTTTGACAATTACCTATTTGTCTTAAGAGTATTAAAGATCTTAAAAACTACAAGTTTGCAAAGCCACCTGTTGAGTTTATCTTCTTTCCAGAATAAAAAAAAGTTAACTTAATGAGCTTAAGAATTTAAACAATTTGAAATAACAAAAGCAAAATAAGACTTTAATCTAAAAATGTTATAAATGAATAATGGACCAGACAAATTTGGATTATTAGGAGTTTTGCCATAAGGTTTTGGAAATAATTATTAAAAATAACCCTTCGTTGAAACTAAATTGTGCAACCTACCTTAAGTCACAGTAGAAATGTGAGACTATGATTTTAGAAATTGGGCTAGAGGAGATTATAGATTCTAGACATAAAAGAAAAAAGAATTTAAAAAGTGAGACATAATAACAGAAAATAGTATGACATTAGAAATACCCCAGAAGATATTTGAAGACTGGGCACCCAAACTAGCAGCTAAAATATCAGCAATGATTTCTGCCTCTGTGGATTTAGTAGATTGTTAGATAATTCATTTGAATGAATTAAAGATCAAGATTGCTAGAAGCCAAAGGAAGGAGTAAAAAGTTGGTTTGTTCAACCAAAATTAAACTAAGACATGTTTCTATAAAATGGTATCTTTATGAAATTTTTGCTGACGTCAGGACTGAAATGTTAATGATTTATGGATTTTGTATATGGACAAGGGGTATGTAACCTTATAGGGGGTAAAGAATCACCAAGTATGTTTGTACTTGTAATGAAGACTGAAAGTCACTTCCTTAAATTTTTTTTCTTCTCCTTTCCTTTTTATCTCTTCCACTTTTTCTTTTTTCTGACTTTAGTTTGTATGATCTTTTATTGTTTTAGCAGTAGCACTTAGATTTTTATTTCATAATAATACTTTATTATTGTAATTGTATGTATATACACAGTATACTCATACAACAAAATTCACATAACACCTAAAGACCAGACCCAGCACACATAACAATCCCCAAAACACGCCCCACCCGCCACAAATTCCCCACCCTGAACCACACAACAGACCAAGTAATACTGTCCAACATTTCACTGATGGTGACCTTTTAGTTCATTGTTAAGTGCAATTATAGCTCTGGGATAAAAAGAATTCAGAAAACGTGTGGTCCGAGTTTTAATTGTTCTGTATCTTCTGCCAGAAGGCAACAGTCCAAAAAGATTGTAAGCAGGATTATACCGCTTCATAGTGCTTTACAGCCCTCTCTAAGTGGTTTACAGGGTCATCATATTGCCCCTATAATCTGAGTGCTTTAATTTTTTAAAGGTTGAAATATTAATTTTTTAATGGTGAAATAAGAACATATGAGTCTTATATTCTATTTTCATAGGACTTGGAAGGTGTAGACATCACTCTAGGAGTCTGTTCCAGTGGTCTTCTTGTCTACAAAGATAAATTGAGAATCAACCGTTTTCCTTGGCCCAAAGTGTTAAAGATTTCTTACAAGCGCAGCAGCTTTTTTATCAAGATCCGGCCTGGTGAGGTAGGCTATGGAGTCATTTTATTTTAGTTCTAATTGAATGCATTTGTCTTCTTATCTTTGAGAAATATTAAGGATAAACTGTTTTTCAAATAACAACTGAATCCGGATGCTAAACAAAAGTCTATCCACAATCAAGCATAACTTGGTGGATTATGACTTACTTCCTTTGAGGCTTCTTATAAGGAATTGTCTTTGGGCCTGGGTTGAATAATGCAGATGGTTTGAAACGTGGCTTTATTGATTAGAAGCACCTAATAGGCTGTGTTGCATTTTATGTTAGGCATGCACCAATCCACATCAAATGAAGACGTCTTGGGTGAATTCAGAGTTGTTGCTCTAATGTAGATATTGCTATTAGTTATTTCAGTTTTAAAGAATAAATATTCATTTTATGTTCAGATATATATGTTTATGATATACATATTTATATTGATAATAGCATATTTTACCAGTAAATCTGCACTTCTTGTCAGCATTTAAAAAAAACATCATCTTGTATTGAAATTTGACCAAGTCATGCTGTGTTTTTAATGTAAAATTGTACTGCATTTTTCTCCTTTGGAAAATGCTTTTTAAGAATGGTATTTTAATCAATTAGGTTTGTAACTATTTTAATTCTAGTGAAAGGAGTAACTTTTCATAAGTTTTTTGATTTGCTAACTGGTAAGAATGAAGTATTTAATTTGCTATAACAACAGCTACATTATGCAATCAAGCCATTATAGTTTTAATGCAGCCACATAGTTGAAAGTTTTTTAAAAACTATTTTTATGATTTTAATTTATTTTCTATATTTTACTAATTTGCTCCCTCCCTCCTATTTTCCCCATAATCATTGTGTGAGGTGAGCTGAGCCAAGAAAGAGTGACAGGTCCCTATCTTCCCTATTGTATTTTTTCCAGGGCTTTCCTTCCTTTTTCCCTGTTGTTTTTTCATTTTCTTTGTCATTGCCTTTCTTTATTTGATGATGATTGAGTAACTTTTTCAATAATAGCTTAAATTAAATGAAATTTACTGGTTTTGATCAATGGTTATTTCTTTTTAAAAATCCAATGAAAATATTTTTAAATTTAATAAATGATTTAATCCAGTGCATAACTTCTCTGCCAATCAAACTTACTCTTACTATTTTCCATAGCATGAACAATATGAAAGTACTATTGGATTCAAACTTCCTAGTTATCGAGCAGCTAAGAAATTGTGGAAAGTCTGTGTTGAACACCACACATTTTTCAGGTTTGCATTTGTATTTTTTATTGCAGGCCAATTAAGAAATGGTGTTTATAGGTGTACATCTACTAAATCCACTTCTGATCTGAGCTAGATGAGATCAAATATGGTTTCATACTTCAGACCTTTTTAGTCGTGATTGGCCAATGGCTAATGCTAGTGGGTTAGTGGCTTTGATTTCCAGTATTTGTCCTCATAAGGGATGCACAACTCATCCCAAGTACCATTGTAAGAGTGGTATTGTTAGTCCTTGTCATAACCAAGATACAAATACATATTTCAATGACCATTCAAAGTTACAATGGCTTTAATTGAATAGCAGTTATAACTCATCCTCATACTTAATAACCATTGTAGCGCCCCCATGGTCATGTGATG
Source organism: Imantodes cenchoa (assembly GCA_027560375.1). Lineage (NCBI taxonomy): Eukaryota > Metazoa > Chordata > Lepidosauria > Squamata > Dipsadidae > Imantodes > Imantodes cenchoa. Next base: position 20,784 of record JANHGD010010495.1, read on the forward strand.
GTGATCTGAGTACTTGGCTAACTCACAATGTTATTGCAGTTTCTAGCTGTCATGTGATCATGATTTGTGACCTTTCCCACCGGCTTAGGACTAGCAAAGTCAATGGGGAAGCCGGCAGGAACTTTCAAGTCACTGTTACGTGAAGTCCTCACTTAGCAAGCTGTATAGTTCTCACTTGATGTAACTGGACTGTTGACACTTAAAAAATGCAGTCATGTGATTTTTTCAAGTAGTAACATAATTAGGCAAAGACTACCTGTATTTCAAATTATTTTTTCTATTTGTAGAATAAAATTGAACTTTAGTTACTAACATGGAACAAAAAGCAGTCACTTCAGGCAGAAGTAGATTGAATGATGGTTGATGGCATAAAAATGGGAAATAGTCAAGGACATTGGCTGCTAAGGGGAGAAAAACAGAAGTGCTGGGATGATTGGGAGGCTTGTTCTTTACTACTGAAACCATAGTAGAAAGTAACAGGTGCAGAGGCCAGTACATTGGCAGCAGGTGAGGGGAGAAGCACAAAGCTTTGAATAGCATAAAATTGTTCAAGCATTGTCTATATCCATAAATGAATAATTAAATGTAAACAGTCAGATTCTTTCATAATAAAAATGAGCTAATTTGTTGTATATAATATTCCATTATTCCAGAATATATAAATCCTGGAGGTAGCCCCTATTTCCAAAATTTCTCTAAATAAGAAAGTTTTCACCAGTCAGACCAAGTATCCTCAACAACATAATCTGTTCTCTTGAGATTCTTAGTTCTTCTATCAAACACTTCCCCCTTTTAGCTAAGTATAGAAAACTGGAAATGGGGGTACTTTAAAATGTCTTGCCCAAAGCCCAGTTTACAGAACATAATATAAATTGTGCTTATTTTATAAGGGAAAGCTATAGTCCTATGCAATGTTACACATAGGGAAGTTAATGAGAAATTCTCTTACTAAATCAGTGAAGCCAAATCTGTAAATATTGTTTACAAATTGGAAAACAGAAATTTTAGGGGGTGGGTGGAAGCAATAATCACACATGCTGCCCGAATGAAGAAAATCTCATTCAGATCTATATTTACCTTTAAAAGCAGAGTGAATTCTGATCATTTGTTATCTCACAGCTTCAGAGCCTTGGGGTTCCTGCTGATGGATGTGAATGGCACTTATAAATCAATAAAATAAAGATACAATTAAGATAGTGCTCACTATTGAGTGGCAGTCATTTTATCTGAGTTGGAAATATATCCCTGGGTTTTAAATTAAAAACAGAACATGCATGCATCTTTTAGATTAACATCAACTGAAGCGCTCCCCAAGAGCAGATTCTTGGTGCTGGGTTCTAAATTTCGCTACAGTGGCCGGACACAAGCTCAGACCAGGCAAGCTAGTGCCCTGATAGATAGGCCTGCACCACAGTTTGAACGAACAGCAAGTAAACGTGCTTCTAGAAGCCTTGATGGTGGTGAGTACCCTATTCTCCTCTTTACTATAAGTTCCAGTTTAAGTTGGTTCTTTACAGATTCTATTGAGTTGGCTTTCAGTAATATTTGCCCTACATGTGTAGTAATTGATTTATTTAAAAATGGTATTGGATTCACATGGAAAATTTGAAAAAAAAATGTGGAACTGAAAACTGGCATCTGATTCTTCCATATCCTGGTTACCGCAACTCTATTATTTTGCCACGTTCTGGGGGTTGTGAGGAAATAACTATGATCTCCTGTGTGACTCATTGTTTCTTCTGTTATGTAACATGAATGCCTCAAGAAAAGACTTCCATGTTGGTGACATAACATGAAGACAAACAATTTTTAAAAGTTCATAAAAGTAGCTTTTAAATCTTCCTTAAACACTTAACAATGCTTCTTCTAATGTAGCTAACAATTGTGAATTTTAAGAACCATTTCAAATTTGGAGATAATTTTAACTGAAGGCAGCTGAATATAAAATTGAAGAAATCAACAAAGCAGTTGTACCCATACTGAAATTTAGGAACTTCTTTTCTATATACAATGTTTTGTATATTCTTAACATGTGCAAAATTTCTTCAGCTAAACGTGGCTCTCAAAAAATTCAGTTCAAACTCGTAGAGGAAGAGAAGCAGGAGGATGTGGTGTTGGTTGGGGTTCCGGAATCAGAACCCGTGGAACAATTTCAGGAGAAGCCAGGTATCGCTGTGGGTAGCACTGATTCTCTCTCTGTCCCTGTCTCTGCTGTGCTTTTCCTATCCTTTTGTCAGCTGAGACATCTTACCTGATTCTGAAATGCTTCACATGTTCTGGGGCATATTTTTCCTCCCAGGAAATTCCCCTCCCCGCAATCTCATAAAAGAATAAAATGAGTTCTTCGATGATTGGAACACAAAGCCCCTCCTGTATATTAATACTTGGATTCTTGCATCAACAATAAAGCCACAAATCTCAGTTGCTTGAGAAAATAGTTTGGTTCTAAGGTGTCAGATGACCGAAGGGGGATCACGAAGGGGAACAACTCCTAGTAATTCTCTTTTTAATTCTTCGAAGTTTTAAAATTCATTCATAACTTTTATAGCTGTGCATGTTCTTGACATAAGTACAATAAAAGAAGAGGAGAAAGAAGAAAGATCAGTTGTACAGGATCTAGAGCCAAAATCGCTATTACTTGAAACAATTCAGGAAGCGTCAGGTATCGCAGTAACAACTTCTTGTATTTTGTGACTAACATTTTTTCCTTAGTGACTAATATTCATTCTTTCTGATTTATCTAATAATTCACTAGACTTACTATAACAATACTTACCAGTGGTATAGCACAAAATAATACGGTAACGGGTAGAGAACTACCAGGAAGCTTAATATATTTATATGATAACTTGAAATTGTGAACGGGAGGGAGGGCATTCACAATTAAAGCTTTAAAGAGTTTATATATGGTTTAGTCTAATTTTGATAGTATGCATGTTTTCCACTGTTTTCCTCCTCTCTGGAACATTGTCAGTGTGAATGAGCATGAACTAGGAGTGGTAGCATGGAATAGATCCATACTGAGGGAAAGGAAGTGAGTACAGGTAGTCTTCCACTTACACCATTTGTTTAGAGAAATGTTCAAAGTTAGGGGTCCTTGTGCTTTTTGAGCTTGGTTGTTTTCTTGCAGATATTTCACGATGATGTTACCTAGTTTGGGTAATGAAACATCTGCCAGAAAATAAGCAAACGGAGAGAGCACCAAGGACCCCTCATCTCAACCCTGAGCTACAAATATTCTCCTTTATTGTTCAAAGTTACAATGGCACTAAAAAAAAGTTATTTATAACCATTTTCACACTTACAATCTTTGCAGCAACTCTGTGGTCTCATGATCAAAATTTGGATGTTTGGTAATTGGCATGTACTTATGACTATTGTATTCTTCTGGGGTCATGGGATCACCTTTTGTGACCTAGCAAGTAAAATCAATGGGGAAGCCAGTTCACTTAACAACCATGTTACTAACTTAACAGTGATTCAGTTAACACCTGTGGCAAGAAAGGTCGTAAAAAGGGGCAAAAACCAGTTAGTGCGTAACAAACTTTGGGCTCAATTATGGTCTTAAGTTGAGGAGTGTACACACATACACACGTTTGGGAATTAGGGAGACTTTAGTAGTGCCAGTTCAGCATTAAAGAACCAAAACAAGATATGGAAGAGATAGCATCAAAGGTAATTTTTTTAGCTTGAGTAATATCATTTACTCAAGTACAGTATACTTGGTTGATGAAATGTGCACTTCAATTTTAAATTAGATTTTGAAAATGTCAAACCTGAGGCAATATAATTTGGGGAATAACATTTTCAATAGTAATGAGTACGTGAAATAAATTAATATAGATGTAGCATGAGGTACTATTGCTGCTCATTCTTTTGCTTAGTTTTCTTAGGACTCAGTCTGAATGTATTGTTGCATCTGAGAGGTGATCCAATTTACAGCGTATTTCACTGTCCCACTTAAGAGAAAGACAGCTGTTAAAGATTTTTGTCATGTAATCTGGACTTTTTCATACTATTCTCACAGCACAGGATATAATTGTGAAAATTGCTTTTAAAAAAGCCAGTATTATGATCAGGCTACCCTTTGAAACAAAAATACTAATTTATATAGTTTAATCTTTATAGTAAGGATTCTGTGTCTGTCAGTAACTCAAGTGGTCTTGTTTTGCGTTTATCGCTATGATTAACAGCAGTAATTAGATGATGAGATATTGCCTGTGATAATTATTTGCACCAGTTACCTACTTTGTACAGTCTTGAAATAAGAAGCTTTTTATATAGTGTATTGTTCACTAACATTAAATGTGTGGCTCTTGGTGATATTAATGTTTTCTTTAACATTTTTCTTCATGCATTATTTAAATAAAGTCTGCTTTAGACATGCCAATCGCTTTGCATATCTTTATTTTGCAGTGTTGTGGATTTCTTCTTGATTCTGTTCTGTACTATAACTGAAGGTGTATCTATTTCTGCTTAGCAGTAGCAGTGGTTACACCTGACAGAAGCCCACGGCCTACATCTGCACCAGCTATTGCTCAGAGCCATGTTACTGAGCCAACCGTACCAGCTGCATCTGTCAGCAAAGAACCAGCAGTTCTTAAAACTGAAAAGGAAACAGTAAAAAAAGAAGTAAAACTTGAAGGAACTTTGCAAGATAAAGCCAAAGCAGAACCAACTGAAGGATTTCAGGTATGATGGTCTACCGTTTTTATCATTATTGGTAAGATAGTTTTGTTTGTTTTAGAATAAGGTAAGGGATTGATCCCACTCACAGTTAAACCACTTGCATAGGCAGCCTGGAAAAGTATTTACTGCTTATTCTGATTTTGTCCTCAGACTAAAGGTGAGAGGGCAAATTACATTGATTTCCAAGCACTGTTTTCACAACCTAAGAAAGTTTCAAGCCAAACCTTATTCAGGGGTTCCTTCTAACTAAATAATTATGATTGTGTTGATCAGTCTACTTCCTAAACTTTGCTTTCCAATAGGTTTTTTTTATTTTGAGATCTTAAAACCATATTAACTTGTAGTCATTTCTTTTTTTCACACATAGTTAGCCATCGTCTCTAATTGCAATTAGAGACAGTTTCACCTACCTTTTGGCTCTTCTTTGAAACTATGTTCAACTTACATTTTAACTTTCTTACAAAGCTTCTATATCATTCACTGCATTTTTTGGAATTTGAGGGAATTCTGAGAAAGTCTATCAGATTGACACTATAAGTGGCAAATTGGATTGCTTAAACAATCATTTGTATTTTAATCATCAATGATGATTGAAATATATTACTCCAAAATAGGTGCTTGTAAATTCTTTCTTTCTGTATTTTCACCGAGTTGCTTTTACTTATTCAGTGGATTAAATTTTGTCTCTATATTTCATTAGAGAGAGAGAGAGAGAGACTTTGTCCTAATAATATTTATTTATTTGATTTATTTATTTGATTTATTATGGATGCCAACTCCAAAAGAATCCAAATGTTTTAAAAGTCAATACAGGGCTTAAACATATGCCTTCAAAAGTATGGCTCAGCTGCAGTTAGTTAGTTCTTGTCATTGATGCAAGTGAATTCAGAGTTTGGAATTGGAGCAACTGATAATGATTATTAAGATAGATTTCTTCATCATGCAATGTGTCAGTAATAGGAATCAATAGGAGGGGCTAAGTATTTAAGTTCTAATGCTGTGCTAGAAGACATTTTCCAACTATATGCATTTAACTTTCAGTAACACTACAAAAGACTTGCTTGAGAATCTCTTCAAGAAAAAAATCTAAAAGTTATGTAACATCATGCATTGTGATATGCCCTAAATATATGAAATGAGACATTATTTTAGATATATTATCTTTAAACTGGGATCTAAAGAGTTCGTTATATACATTGTTATTGTGCTAGTAATGTTTTATTATCTTGCTCTGTATCTTAACTCTTACTTTTGATGGCTTTTTCATTGTGTCCTGAAATTCCTTACATATAAATTACAGTAATTGGTATGGATGCCTGTGGTTTTCTCTTTCTTCAAATTCCATTCCTCAGACTTTAATAGAGAGAAAAACAGAAAAACCTATTTATAATCCAGACTTCAGCATGAAAATGTCTAAAACAATATATTAAAATTTAATTTTGGTTAAATAAACATATTCTTGTTTTACTGCAGTTGAATCCCATATTATTATATTTAAAAATGCACCCGATGGTTTCAGCGTGATTTACTGACAATGAATGGGTATAGTTCAGTTTAGCTAATATCATATTATAATATTGTATTAAAGTTGACAGTTGAAATATAGTCTGCCATTGCTTATTATCAGTATTAAGTAATATGTTAACATTTTAATGTTGGTTTAAAACCTTGGACTGCTTAAAAATGGGGAAAAAGTGTTCTCTGTCTCCTATATTTAATAGCTGCATAATTGATAATTCACCCAATTCAAACATTGAACTTGCAAGCATCTTTAAGAAACATGTAACAAAAATGTCTGGCTAAGTCCTTTTTTCTGCATATTGATACTTGATATAATCAGTCCTTACTCTGTGAGGATTGCCAAGGCCATATGTGTAACAACAAAAAAATCCAGAATTAATAGAATTCCCCTGCTGGGATCTTTTTCCTTCATCCTTTCCTTTCTTCTATTAGACACTTTGTACAAACAGTTTGGTTTAAAACTCCTTTTTTGTTTTTCCTATAGCTCAAATGTATTGCCTCTGTTCATCTTATGTACTAAGTTTTTTGGACTTCTTTTTCTGACTAGTGCCTTCTTGGCTGCTTCTGCTCTGATACCTAGTTTCTCATTCAGTTGATGTTCTACTGATTCTTGATTCCTTGTTCCACACTTGCTCCCCTGCCCTGTGCTTATTCTCTGTCACTTTCACATTGGTCAAACCAGCACAATTCCCTCTCAAGCGAATTTCTCTGTAAGGAATAGATTGCAATCTAATCCTGAATTACTGCTCCAAAGTATCTCCCCAATTCATTTAGAACATTCATTGCAACAAGAGTCAAGTTAAATACAATGTAGAGATTTTCTCATGCTTCTTGTGATTTTTAGAAGCTCATCACAGCCAGAAATAACAGGAAGAGAAACGTTGGAAGAGACGTTTTGAAGCGTACAGCTGTATAACGTGTTTTAAGCCTCTTTACATATTTATACTTACAATAAAATTGTTTTGAAGAATTGAATTTTTAATAACATCAACTATATGGGACTAACACACTGTATGGTGTTTATTTATGTCTTCATAAGAATGCATGTTAATTAATGCATGTTTATACAATGCTTCAAAAACCAATGGTAGTTTTTGAAGCAATGCTATCTCCAAAACTCTACTAACAAAAAATGTTTTTGCCATTTTATTTTTTAATGTAGGTGGGGAAAATGCATATCAAAAAGTCAATACCCAGCACAAATGGCGACCAAAATCAGGTTTGTCTGGTTAGGTTGCTTTGCTTTCTTTAAAAAGAAAAAGGGGGAAAAAGGCTAAATCAAATCAAAATAAATGAACCCAATTTTTTTGTCTTTTTTTTTAAACTATCATAAAACAGCAGCGTGCAGAAAAAGAGGAAGACCCGATAAGAATGAGGAAGGTTAGCTGTTTTTTCACTTCCATCAAAACAAAATTATCATATCACTCATGCATATGCAACGTATTTAAAAAGACAATATTTTGGTTTCTTCCTGTGCTTTTATAAGTTGATACTTGTTTGTAAATAAACAACATTAATCAGAATTAGCCAAAGAATTAGTAAAAGTTTCCTTCTTTATACTTCTCATTTCCTAATTATTTTGCAAAAGACTTTCTATGAGGAGTCAAAAATTCAGGAAATAAAACACCAAGTATTATTCTAATAGAAAAGGCAAATAGGTGTATTTAATTTTTGAAATATGTATTAATAAATACTAGTTTCAAAGATGTTTTTATGTACACTAGAGAGCCAGGAAGACATTTCCAGTGTTCTGCATAGCTATATTCTAATTTCTTCCTCTTTTTTGGAAATAGCGTGTCTGTGGAAAAACAGCTTGCAGAATGATGGAGCCATGATAACTGTCTTTTTAAAAAGAACCCATTACATTTTTTCATCATTCATGAGCAGGACCATACACATTCCTCATATTCGCCACATGATCTTATGATTCTATACACTATACTCCATTCACAAATCATTGCTCTATGAATGTTACTTTAAGCTTTTTAGTTTTCCAATCTGCAAATACCTGCAAGAACAACCTTTTTAATTTGTGTGTGTGTGTGTTTTTTTGTTTTGTTTTTCCCCCCCTTTCTTTCACAGAAAAGATCAAAGAGACTAGATGGTGAAAACATTTATATAAGACATAGCAATTTAATGTTGGAGGTTTGTATGACTTTGAAGCTTCTTTCAGTTGCATTTGCCTGGACCTCTACATTCTTTGCTAAACTCTTCGCCTCTGCTGTTGCATTTGTGTTTTTGGGGTGAGGTGTGTGCGCATGCTCTTTGCATGACTTTGTTAGAAATAGGCTTTTGCATGTCACAGTAAACATGACATTATGCAACCATTTTTCTTATCTGTTTACATTGGTTTCTTGTTATCTGAAAATATGTGATTGGGATCATTCTTCACTTAAATATATTTCTAAATCTTAGCAACTTGTTACATGATTATCTAAGAATAACAATCCCCTAGCATGCAATTATCTAACTGGCACAAATAGGCAAGGTTGTCTGAGTTGTTTTTTATGATGCCATTCTGTAGGCTAGAATCCCAGAATAGTTATATAAAATTGAATTCAATCAGGGTAGCAGATTTTTGCCCTGATCTTCAATTTTAATTTCAAAGCCTTTTCTTTTAAGCTTCTCAGCTTGTCTTCGCTTAATGACCACTCATTCAGCAAATGTTTCAACTTATGATGGAGCTCGAATGAGTGGTATTTACGACTGGTCCTCATACTACAATGCTCGCTGAGTATTTCTTGCCATGTGCTACATATGGGTAGCATGTCTTAAACCATCTCTACTTCCATCAGTGCTGTTGATATCAAAACTAGAATGTTTATATTTCTTTATAGAAGGGGAAGAGGGAAACTAAGCTTGTCCATAGTTAAAAAGTTCATGTAGTTGTTTCGTCCGTCTCAGATCCGGCCAGTTTCTCAACAGCATTCAAACAGAATAATTCCTCCCCTTTAAACTTCCCAATAAATTTGAAAGAAGTAGAATGTCATCACTTCATTCCTGATATGCGAGATCATTTATTTTATTCAAGCTTGATATTTCCTGTCATTCTAAGTAATAATTTTCAATTTCTTTGGTTATATTGGCAGCCTTGACTGCATTTTCCCCTCACGTGAACATGAATTTGAATATACTGAACATTCCAATCATATATTACTGATACAGGAGAATGTGTGCTTCTTATACTGATTCTGTTTTTGTGTGTTATTATCTTTTAATCACAATTTCAGAAATAGCATAGGAGATTCTTGTGCAGTGTCAATATTTTTTTAATGTACTAATTACTTTTTTAATTTTTAATTTCGTGCTATACAGCTTTGAGTTTGCTACAATGCAGAGCTTGGGGCAAAATTAAAATGGTGTAATCCAGTCAACATAAGGTGATCTGGCAAGAGACAGTGAATATTTCATGTATATCATTTTAATTCCTCTATAAGTCAGCTTTTTAATTTCTTAGCTACTCTTGGTATTTTATAAAAATCCAATGCACTTACCTCTTTTTTGTAGTAATTTTATCTCTGGTTACCATATCAGGTTCTAGAATAAATATATAGCCCAATGTCACTTTCTAATTTATTTCACAGATTTAGTTTGACCCTTAACTGTGTTGTTGCAGGTATTCACAGACCATCTGCAATAACAGCAGATCAATCAGATAGATTGTAATAATTGCCTGCTATTCTTTTTCTTTACTTTTTTGATTCTGTTCATGAAGCATTAGGGTTGTTCCCATCCAATTCTAATAAACAGAAAAATTTTGGTCCAAAGAAGCCCATCATAAAGTCTAACAAGATGAATAAGATGAACAGAAAAGAAATTAAAAGTGTACTAGATACAATTAAACTTTGGTATATCTTTCAATCATTTTAAGATTGCAATATTCATCTAATATTTAAATTGCCACACTATCCTGCAAACCAGTAGTATAATTGATAGTAACCTACCGGTAATCCACGACTTACAATCATTTATTTAATTACTGTTTGAAGTTATAACAGCATTGAAAAAAAGTGACATGACAATTTTTCACACTCCTGTGGTTATATGATCAAAATTTAGATGCTTGGTAACTGGAATGTAGTTGTTATAGTTGAGGTTTGCTGTGGTGATGTGATCCCTTTTTATGACTTTCTGCGATCTTCTGACAAGCAAAATCAATGAGGAGGCCAGATTCATTTAATAGCCATGTTCCTAACTTAACAACTTCCAGTGATTCACTTAATAACTCTGGCAACAAAGATCATAAAATGGGGCAAAGCTCACTTAACAACTGTCTTGTTAACTGCAATTTTGGTCTCAATTGTCATAACCTGTACTCTTTTATCAGAAAACCTTTTGATTTCTTAATATTGCAGTAAAGGCAGGATGACTTTTTCTTTTTATATAATATTTTTGGAAGGTCTCGTGTTTTAACAAATAGTTTGTTTTAACTCAGACAGGTTTTTTTTAAACCAGATATAGTAAAATAAAATATTTACATAAAATTATAAAATGGGATAATCCAATACAATTTCAAAAATTAGCTGAGTTATTACTCTTAAAAATGTTAAACGTACAGTATAAAATCAGGTATAGCCCATACTGCACAAGTATTCCTATATTGAATCTTGAGTTTGATTTTGAAATAGAAAAAACTTAATATGCCCCAGAATTTGCAAAGAGGTAAAATCCAAGGATTTTTTTAAAATCTGAAAATGTTTGCAATTCCATTTCATTGTACCAAGCAAAGATTTTCCTTGTTTTGGAAAACAAAGGCCAAATTAAAAAAGAGTAATTATTACAGTGCAAATATGTGTAGATTCAATATATACCCTCTGAGGAACGGCAGCATCAGGATAGAAAGGCTTCCTTGAGCAGTGCAGGCTGTAACCAATCCTTGTAATAAGGTCACTGGCTGAACAATTTGTGATTAAATATTTTCCCAAACGTGCATATATGTATCCATAGACAAACCTTTCCTGCAGATCGATGAGCATATGAGTGATAAGCTTCTGAGATGTGCATACTAATAAAAATATTAACCTTCTAATCTGAGTTCTGAAATGGTATTGTCCAAATGGGATTTTTGTGTATTTTATTAAAGGTAAATCAAGTAACCAATGAAGTTACCATCCTGAATGATGGTAACCAAAATAATTGGTTGTCTTTTGTTCCTTTTTTGCTCACTAAAACGGTTTTTCGCACTGGTGAATTTTTTATACTAGTCAATTATGTCCACTTAATTTGGCAATCTCATTCTTTTTTTTTTCCTTACCAAGAGTTAGGATTAGAAATGATTAACCTTTGTGGATTTTGGTAACACCATAATCACAAAGATATATGCCACACCAATCAGTTATGTCTACAACTGGTAAAATCTTTTTGGATATAAGATTAACAGCAGGCAAAAAAGGTACAAGAGCCAAATTGAGTTCCATACTGTATGACAGCCTGCTCAGAAAGAAGTATCATCAAGCTTAATAAAATTTACCACTTGTGAATATAGGATTGAAACTTTAAAGAGGCTAATAAAGTTCTACAAGTTTCAGATTTGATTTCCAAAAAAGATTCTTTGGAATGTGGAGGCATAAATATAACTCCCTTTTGCAAGTGCTGAAAATAGCCACATCTTTTCCTATGATTGTGTAGCAATTCTGGAACATAGCCACACTGTCCCAGGAAAAGAAGCCTTTAAGCATTTGCATGTAGACAATACTTGCTACACTCGGGCATGACCTGAAGCACCTTCTGGGAATCAACTCCAAAGTACTGAATAGTTCTAGACTCTAATACTGTAATATCTGCTGAGGGTTGGAAATATATAATAGGTAACTGTTCCAAAGTTAGGAAATTTGAAAAGATTGCCACTCCTGAAATAATAATTGGGAATTTATTTTTGTTAGTCTAGTTGAAAAAAATAATGTTGCAAATAATGTTGAACTTTATTTGGGATACCCTGCACTAACTAGTACATTTTATTTCTCTGAGGAGAAAAAAAAAAGAATTGACTTGACTAATTTTCTGCAGCATCAAAGGGAGCGATAGATTCGCTTCAGTAAAACTTTCTGTGGTTTGTGTTGGATTTTTCCCTCCTCAAATGATAGGATCTAGATAAAACCCAGGAAGAAATAAAGAAGCATCATGCTAACATCAGTGAACTGAAGAAAAACTTCATGGAATCTGTTCCTGAGCCACGGCCAAGTGAATGGGACAAACGCCTCTCTACTCATTCTCCTTTCAGAACACTTAACATCAATGGACAGATTCCCACAGGAGTAGAAGGAGTGAGTACTTTATAAAGTACTGATGATTTATCTGGCTTTGATCTTCTAAATAAGACCACTTTTTAATTCTCCAGGAATTGGAATTCCCCTTTGGGGGAGAAGGATATAAAGAAAAGGTTAACCAAGGTTGCTTAAGTGTTTCATTACTCCTTTCTTGTATATTGAATGAGCTATTAACTTTTTAAAAGCCTATTTTCTGTTAGGTTACTGTGGACATTGGGGTTGGAATGTCTTAGCATAAAATATTATAGAAGGAGGCAGGGAGAGACAGATAGATATATATAACCGTTATACCTCAGGTGGGTGGTTTGGGTGATACAGAGGAAATAATTCCCTCATCCCTAGACTGAAGTATCTATCGATATCAAAAAATATTTATCTACCAACCCACACTGAATCAGCATAATAGCTTATGCTCTTCATTCTTCAGTAAGAAATCTTTGCAGGGCTTGATTTGGTCTGATGATATTCATTTATTTATGAAATTTATAGACTTCTCTAATCTGTTATGACACTGGGTGGCTTACAGAATACAGCCATACAATAAAATATTATGAAATACAAAAATAATCAAGCATCTGGAAAAAAACAATCCTTAAAAAAAATCCAAAACATTATAGAATCATCACCAACACTAACCCAAATCTTGAGAATTGAGCCAGATCTTAGGGCTTGTTTAAATAGAATCAGGGTGAGAAATCTTGGGGGAATGTTGTCCCAGAGACAGATGCCACAGGAGAGGAGCACACCCTCTCCATATATTATAATAATAAAATACAATGGTACCTTGGTACTCGTTAATTGGTTCCGGGAGGCACCACATCCACGTGACTAATGTATGACCCATTGTTTCCGCTGGAAAGAGTAGCAGTTCTACCCTGTGTGTTGAAAGCCAAATAAATGAGCACCGGGACAAAATTTTCATGTCAAATTCATTGAGTACCAAGATACCACTGTACAATATATAATAATGTTGGACAGAGGCAGGATGGATATATATACCGTTTTCCTGAAAATAAGAGATCCCCTGATAATAGGCCCGGATGGGCATTTGAGTGCATGGCAATAAGGTCAAGCGCTTATTTCAGGGTTCAAAAAATTATAACACAGAGTCTTATTTTTGGGGAAACACGATATATCTCTATCTCCATCCATCCATCTATCTATCTATCTGTCTATCTCAGACACAAAGTACTGATGGTAGTTACTAGACAGTTTGCATACATGCTAGTTATGTATGTAGTGTTATGTCTCACTTACCATTTATGGTCAGTAGAAGACTTTTAGTCCATCTCTGTAAAGTTTGAATGGAAATTCTGCATTGTTAAAAAGTATTACAGTATATCTTTGTATTTTCAGTTACTGAACTTGGTATTACACTCTGCAGTGTAATTGTAAATATGTTGAATAAAATCTAAACTAAATATTCATTAAAATACTCAGATACTATTTATCACAGTATTTATATGCTCTGGACTCCGAACATAACATTGCTTTGAAGTCCTGATTGGCAGTATATTAAATACATCATATATACACATATACTTCTTTTGGAAACAAAATGAAAGTCATAGGCTGTTGCCATCTTTTGGGATTTTTTTTTTAGATCCAGTATATCTGACAACCTTGGGATTTCCTGATGTATTTAGCTTTTCAAGATGAGCTGTGTTTTGCTGCTGAAAAAAAACCTGAATTTAATAATAGCTTTCTGCCTGTGCAATAATAATGAGCATGATAACTAAATAGCTGTTATAGTAGCATGTGAATTTTTTTCATTATAGATCTAAAATTGTTTTGTTCACTTGCTTTAAGAATATCCAAAATTATTAAGATATAGAAAGGAAGAAATTGACAAGAAAAGATTTTGATTTTATTTTGCAGCTGATTGCATTTTTGTTGGAAGATAGAAGTAGGAATTGTTGAATTATTATTAATTATAGTTGGAACAGCATAGAAGGCCTTTTCATAATTAGCTTCTGAAGCTGTAATCAGAGTAGAGTTGTTAAAGAATGCTATAAAGTTGGATTCCTAAAGTTTTGTTCTGATTATATAAAAGTTGAACAAGAATAATTTATATTTTCTTATATGAAAATTAATGTAATTTGAGGCCATTTCAGAATAATTGTATTTCTCGGATCATAACTTCAATACTTCAGGTAATATTAGTGAGTGGACTTTTCATTAGAATTAATTTTAATACACAGGCATCTCAAAGTTTCTTAATTTGCTTTCTTAAACAGAAGAATACATTATAATTATTAGTCATAGGGAATTTCATTTTTTAAAATTTAAGTATAGTAATTTTAATAGTCTATAAACTGGGATTTAATTCTGGTTTATGTGTCTATTTATTCTACTTTGCAATACAACTGCATTTTCCATACTTTGTGTATGTCCAGGTCAAGAAAGACACATTTCAGCCCTGTGAGAGACAGGTCTCTGGGCCAGAGGTAAAGCTGATGTTTTGATACAAGCTTCTAAAGCAGATTTTTGCTACTGCATTGGTACTGGCAATCCCAAACCCTCAACAGCAGCTGCTAACATTATTTGGGCTGCCTTTTCAATAATGTCATCTCTCACAGCCTTCTGATCTAACATTTTAAGTGGATTTGCAGCGCTGCAAGCTTTTGCAGCTTTTCAATTGCTTTTTTCAGCGCATGGCTGGTTGACAAAGTTGCATGAAGATGTTGCCATAAAGTTTGAGAGAGAGAAATTATGAAAGTTTAACTCTACCCTGTTCTTTTTATGTTGTCTTTCTCTCTTTTCATGTTCTTCTTTTAATTTTCATGTTACTCTTGCATATTTTATCATTTCATTTTGCTGCCCAGACTTCCAGCTACTTTCTCCCTGATCTCCATTACTTAGGGGTGTGCAAAGACTCTGTCCCCAAATATCAGATTGATCAAAGACTGAATCAACTGAGAGAGCTTAGAGCCAAATTTTTCCTGTCCTAGATAGCAATTTTCATTTGTCATACATGGAAAAAAATCTTCAGAATTCTCTAGCTTATGCTCAGTTTTCACATAATGCTGCAAAATACTACTCATATTTAAATTCTTTACAGGCTGATGTCATATGCAAATAAAATATAGAATAAAAATGTATTCTTTGTAATCTTACTATTAGAAATGCACATTGCATTTTCTTTGTTTTTAGGAAACTGCATATTTCGCACTTGAATCACAATGTAACATGGAGGTAGATATTATGGTATCTTCCGTGACAATACTTTCTTCAGTATTCAAACAATTAACTTTGTGCTATAGTTGAAATATCAGATCTAACAAAGTACAATTTTGAATTTCAGTATAGCATAGGAAGTCACAACTAATATTTTGTATGATATCACTTCTGTTTGTAAAGCAATACTGTTGTTACATACATAATTCTTAACACTCAAATATATATTTTAACCCATGGGTAGAGTTGATTTAGTATGAGTTTCTGCACAAAGAGCTATTAGCAATTCAGAATTTGTTTAGTCAATTAGAAAGAAGCTAATTTCTCTGTGGAATTTGGTTTCCATTTTGTGAGGGTTAACAGAGGAATTAGTTGCGTAACTGGTACAAAACATATTTTGCTGTCATTCTGACAATTACTATCATTTGTGTCCTTGCATATCCCCAAGTATCATTTTGAGCATTTTTCATCAGTCATTTTGTTCATCTCTCTGTCTTTCTTGATCTCCTACCATGAAAGCAGACACAGGAACGCCCTCTGTTAGTGCAGGATGAAGACTATATTAAAACGCAAGAGAAAGTTCCTGAGGGAAGTTTACCCCATCGAGCAACTGAAGAAATCCAGGCCAAAATTTCTATTCCAGTTCCCGAGGAGCACAAAACACTCAAAACTTGTCACCTGTATACTAACATTTTTTCTTCTTCACGCTTTCCTTTTCTGATGTCTTTATTGGTGATCCTTGCAATGACTATGTGGTGGCTGGTTTTTCTGTGATTAAGGAACACACAGAGGCTTATATGAAATATCAACAAGACCCTGCACCCTTTCTGGCTAAAGCTGCTGTCTTACTCTTTCTGTTTTATTTTTGACAGTAGTTCAGTTTCTCAGAAATTCTGCTTTTTAAAAGATGTAATTATTCAATACATAACTTCTGGTATTTGTGAGAGATAACAGAGAACATCAGGCAAGTTCCATTGTGACAAATTTTAATATTGTGCAATCCCTAAAAATCAGATTGTGTCAATGATATAGTTGCTTGGATGGCTTCTATCATGTTCAAGACTCATGTCTGCATGTATTAGTATAGGCTTACTGTTAAAGTTGGATATTGAGCATTGGAGTTTGTCAA